>QNTS01007248.1:10288-48348 GCA_003317085.1 Hucho hucho
TGTGTGTGTTTGTGTGTGTGTGTGTGTGTGTGTGTGTGTGTGTGTGTGTGTGTGTGTGTGTGTGTGTGTGTGTGTGTGTGTGTGTGTGTGTGTGTGTGTGTGTGTGTACGTGAGAGAGAGAGCCAGAGAGAGAGAAAGAATGAGAGAGACTGGTGGACTCAGATAATGTCTTTCCAACGTCTGTGAGCTCTGAAGGGAGCCAGCCACAGACACTGTCTGAAACCAACACTACAAACACAAACAGACTGAGTGTGCGTGTGTTTTGGATTGGTGGCAGTGAGAATAACAGAGGCATCAGCTAGAGGTCTGATAAATCAGCAGTCGTGTTTCTGTCCGAGGGCTGTTATTGGTCATCAGAATCATATTACTGGTCCTTTGCATATAAAAAGAAAGCTGTCACAGTGAATGGCTTCTGCCCCAAGGCGTATTACACTCCTGGTGTGTGTGTGTGTGTGTGTGTGTGTGTGTGTGTGTTTGTGTGTGTGTGTGCGCGTGCGCGTGCGCGTGCACGTGCGCGCGCGTGTGCGTGTGTGCGTGCGTTACTTCCATTATGATGGAAACCGAGTGGACTCCTACTGATAAAGAGATGTGTCAGATTTATTGTGTGATAAATATTATTATTATTAATATTATTATAATAGTGATGTGGGATTTGTGTTGTACTTTTGTTTTGACACACTGTACACTCTTGTACTTCAGACTAGTCGCAATGATGTAAATTCTTGTTAGAGATAGTTAATGCGTGTGTGTGTCGCAGCTTCCTCACAGGTTCTGTAAAAGTTTCCATACACCTCTCTTTCATACATCTGTCTGATCCATGCATGAATTCACCCATCCTTCTCACCCTCCCTTTTCTCCCCATCCATCTTTCGTCGTCTTTCCATCAATCCCTAAGTTGCTTCTCGATTCCTCTCTTTATCTCTTCATTTTCTCTCTCACTCCATATCTGTCTAATCCTTTCATCACTCTCTCTATTGCTTTTCTGTCCTTCCATTTTTCATCCCTCTCTCTCTCTCCTCATACATCTGTTGCTCTGCTATGCTCATCCTCGCTCTGTGTTCTCCATCACTTTCTCTGACAATCCATGGACAATCTAACGGTGAACACACGAACGCACGTGCACACACAAACACACCCACACACACACTTACACAGACACACATTTCCAGCTGACATCAGAATGTGTGTATGGACAAAATGGGGCAGGTAAATGAATTTCCATGATTAATAAATATTAGCTCGTTATGTCAAAAACATTTACATTACACTACTTCTCATCATTATTCTGTTTAAGTGTAAGGTGAACAGTAGTAGCCTGTCCTCATACACAATGAGCCCCTTTATCTATTCTTTCCTATCAGATCTACAAGAAGTGCTTAGGCCCAGGGAGAGGATTTGGGATTGGGGGAAAGAGGTTGTTTGAAAGCAGTGATGGTCAGTAAAACATCCACAGTAGCTCCTCTCCAAAGAAATTACAATAACAGCCATGGGCCATCTGTCCATGACAGTACTTTTTAATAGCCGCCAGATTCAGTTCCGGAAGATAAAATTATATCATAACTTTAGCTGGAGATGGTTACTAAAGGGTTGGTGGGCAGGACGCTCCATAAATCGAGCCCCTCTATTAAGCAGAGAGCCCCACGCACGCAAGCATGCGTACACACACACACACACACACACGCACACACAGATGCACACACACACACACACACACACTTCGGTAACAGCAATAATGGAGTAATTATCCTTTCTCTCAGATCAGCTCCTCTGATTGCAATTTGCATTGATAACTAGCTGCTGCTTTCCCAGTGCTGTGAAGCATGAGGCAAGCCGTACACCAGATAGACACAAAGAAGAATATGCAGAGTGATATTTTAGCTCCATTGTTATTGCATGCATTGTGACATCACCAATGGAGCCTTTGGTAAAATTGAATCTGTACATTATAATGTCATAACAAGACCGGATAGTCCGAGTCGATATTGTACTATGAATGTCTCTATTAAACGCTTTAGGTTAAAAAAATTGGTCTTTCATGATTTTTTTAACACGCTTTGTCGTCTCTGTGCTGTCCACACCTATACTGTGGGTCTCCCATCCTCCTCAATTTTGCTAGTCACCAGCCTCCACTGTTATAGAGAGATGGAATACTGTAGCGCAGCATAGGCTATGTGAGTCTTAGTAATGCCTCTTATACCGTAGGCCTCACATAGTAGGCTTTGCATCGCTACTGCCAATGTATTGAGAGAGTGGGATCAACTCAAAGGGGGCTCAATCTTCTGATGCTGCAGTGCAGAGGTGTGTACTCTACTCCATGCACTACAAAATTCTGGTCCTTGAAGGCAGTGGTAGCCTACACCGCGCTATTCTTCAACCATATAGCTTTCAATCCTCTTAGAGTGCCTAGGAGATAGGGTGTAGGCCTAGCTGGGGTTGAGATTCAGGGTATGGTCTGTGTTCTCCCCTTCTCTCATCTCATTACTTGTCTGGGTGAAGAAGACTGGGTGCGCAAGTCATTTTTTTTGAGCGAGACCACCGATTCTGCCCTGGGGGGGCGGAGTTTACATTCTATTTCATCCTATTTCATCGGTTCCAAACAGAAGGACCTACTCACACTCGACAGCAATGCAGGCTACAAGGAGTGGAGTTAACAAAATAACAATGAAATGCATGTGGTGAAGATAAGCTAACTGCTGAGCATTGATTAACAAACATTAACAGGCTAATGTGACTGTGTTATGTTGCTGTCTGAAATCAGCTAGAAAACGATTCTTGCTTTTTTCCTTAAGTGTTGTGTTTTAGTCGTTGATAAGCTCCTGCCTCTACGGTACTCTATTACAAGGTAAACTCAGCTCAAACACAAATGGACCCTATGTTCTATGCACTTGGGGAGATCTGAGATGATTTGACAGGTGCTATTATGGTATGGTAATAACTCCACCACCTTTCCCTCTGGTAGACTAGGTGGAAGGTTCACAATATTGCTTACAGTATACAATCAAATCCTCTCATATCTTCACAAGTGCGTTGGAAACAGGGTCTAGGGTTGATTTGCAATTGGACCCAGGAGGACCTTCAATGCTGCAGACATTTTTTGGTACCCTTCCCCAGATCTGTGCCTTGACACAATCCTGTCTCGGAGCTCTAAGGACAATTCCTTCGACCTCATGACTTGGTTTTTGGTCTGACATACACTGTCAGCTGTGGGACCTTATATAGACAAGTGTGTGCCTTTCCAAATCATGTCCAATCAATTGAATTTAACACAGGCGGACTGCAATCAAGTTGAAGAAACATCTCAAGGATGATCAATGGAAACAGGATGCACCTGAGCACAATTTCGAGTCTCACAGCAAAGAGTCTGAATACTTATGTAAATAAGGCATTTTTGTTTTAGTTTTTATATAAATTAGCAACAATTTTTAAAAACCTGTTTTCATTTTGTCATTATGGTGTATTGTGTGAAGATTGCTGGGGAATGTTATTAATTTAATACATTTTAGAATAAGGCTGTAAAGTATTGTCTTGTTGTTGGTGGTTTACAAAAGTCGTCATCAGAGAAATGCTGGCTACAAACCCGTAGATCCAACGCACAAAGTCTACAGTGGATGAGAGTGTTTATGCGTCTTTGCAGAACAACTAGCCAAACAAAGCCTAAGTAAATATGGGTCGTCCAAATGAAGTCTGTGAAAGGTTATTGGACTATGTTTTCTCATTGTCACATGTTGGGATTGCATATCTGCGAACCATTTTCAGCAATATTCAGCAAATAACCTAACAACAAGTACTACTTCAGGCATGCAGTAGCGAGGGGAACAAGGAAGTGCACGCTTGCCAATATGCGCGTGCCAGGAATTATCACTCGAGTTCAACAAAATGGACTACAACATTGTGGATAAAGTTCGAATATGACACAAGTTCCTGCAAAGACCTGCAGCACAATACTGAGAGCTCTACAGTTAGAGGAAATACATATTTGGGTATTTTTGGAGCCTTTGTTCATGTTCTCTAAATCTCCAGAATGAGGCTCAGGAAATCAATTGCTGTTGGGGAAAGTTTCTCAAAAACAAGTTAAACAATTATAACCTTCTATAACATGCAATTTACATTTAAAAAAATACAGATTAGGGTCTGAAATAGTGAAATTCTCCTTTAACATCATAAACAAGTAGTTCCCTAAACAACGGCCATCGTGGTGGAAAACAATTGCTGTTCGCCATCTTTGCCTATTCAACAAAGCCTATTTATGTAGTTGCTAATTCTAAACAAAACATTTTTGGGGTGTTCTCATACGCTTACAACGTTGTTTTGATGATTGCTTGAACAGTGTGAGGGAAATGTTGATATAGCCTTGAATTGTACATCTTGTCTCATTCAATCATTGGTTCCTGTAGGTGCTGGGTAAAGATATGAGGGGGAGATGGTCATGACCCCCTCTTCAGACTTTTTTTGCAGAACGCCCAGAATATGTTCTATAAATTAAACAGGAGCCGGTGCCAGTCACATGCAGGAACCAACCCTAGGAACCATGCCTATGTATTATAAGAGAACTAACGGGACTGCCCTGGGAGAGCTCCTGACAGACGTGTACTACAGTGAAGGAAAAAAGTATTTGATCCCCTGCTGATTTTGTACATTTGCCCACTGACAAAGAAATGATCAGTCTATAATTTTAATGGTAGGTGTATTTGAACAGTGAGAGACAGAATAACAACAACAAAAATCCAGAAAAACGCATGTGAAAAATGTTATAAATTGATTTGCATTTTAATGAGAAATAGGTATTTGACCCCTCTGCAAAACATGACTTAGTACTTGGTGGCAAAACCCTTGTTGGCAATCACAGAGGTCAGATGTTTCCAGGATGCCACCAGGTTTGCACACATCTCAGGAGGGATTTTGTCCCACTCCTCTTTGCAGATCTTCTCCAAGTCATTAAGGTTTCGAGGCTGACGTTTGGCAACTCGAACCTTCAGCTCCCTCCACAGATTTTCTATGGGATTAAGGGGGAAGGTGTTACAGGCTTTGGTTTTTCCATTTATTTTTCGAGGTTTGGACGTTAGCATGTTAGCACGTTGGGCACCAACGTGCTAAGGATGCTGCGATCAAAACAGTACTTAACAAAATCATCCAGGTAGCTCTGTGGCATATTGCTCTGAGCTCATAGCTTCTTCTGCCCCTCAAGGGTCCTAAGCATGCCTACTAGTCAATGAAAATACAGGGTGGTGTCGATCGCTTCTGCATCTCCGAACCTGACGGCGGTGGAGTTCAGGATGGTGGCTAGCTACCACTGGACGAGTTGGTGGGGCTGACCATACTTGTCCTGCAGGGCTTGTAAGGCAGCAGTGTAAGGTCTCATGTAGNGATCCTGTTGTGAAATGGAATGTTTTCTGTTGGTTGTAAGCAAACCTGTCCAACAAAAATATAGGATATATTTGTTATCTTAAGGGGGAAGGTGTTACAGGCTTTGGTTTTTCCATTTATTTTTCGAGGTTTGGACGTTAACATGTTAGCACGTTGGGCACCAACGTGCTAAGGATGCTGTGGTCGAAACAGTACTTAACAAAATCATCCAGGTAGCTCTGTGGCATATTGCTCTGAGCTCATAGCTTCTTCTGCCCCTCAAGGGTCCTAAGCATGCCTACTAGTCAATGAAAATACAGGGTGGTGTCGATCGCTTCTGCATCTCCGAACCTGACGGCGGTGGAGTTCAGGATGGTGGCTAGCTACCACTGGACGAGTTGGTGGGGCTGACCATACTTGTCCTGCAGGGCTTGTAAGGCAGCAGTGTAAGGTCTCATGTAGGCCTTAGCAAGCTGGACTGCACTATGTAGTTACAGGTGGGCCAGGTGCACTTGATACTTTTACAGCGTTTAGGTGTCTGTGACTGCTCATCAGGTTGTCTATGGCCATCTTGAGGAGGGCAAAGTCACTAGTGCCCCACCACTCCCTAAGTAGTTAAGGTCTGGAGACTGGCTAGGCCACTCCAGGACCTTAATGTGCTTCTTCTTGAGCCACTCATTTGTTGCCTTGGCCATGTGTTTTGGGTTGTCATGCTGGAATACCCATCCACGACCCATTTTCAATGCCCTGGCTGAGGGAAGGAGGTTCTCACCCAAGATTTGACGGTACATGGCCCCGTCCATCGTCCCTTTGATGCGGTGAAGTTGTCCTGCGGTGAAGTTGATAATTGCTTTGTCAGTGGGCAAACGTACAAAATCCGCAGGGGATCAAATACTTTTTTCCCTCACTGTACTTTAAATTTGTTGGAACCTCTCCAGCTTGCTGATAATAAATAATGATTCATTTAAATTATATTAGGAGTGCTTGTGACCATATATTGATGGCTTGTGACCATCCATCTTCCTCTTGATCACATTCCAGAGGTTTTCAATGGGGTTTAGGTCTGGAGTTTGGGCAGGTCATGACAGGGTCTTGATCTGGTGGTCCTCCATCCACAGCTTGATTGACCTGGCTGTGTGGCATGGAGCATTGTCCTGCTGGAAAAACCAACCCTTAGAGTTGGGGAACATTGTCAGAGCAGAAGGAAGCAAGTTTTCTTCCAGGACAACCTTGTACGTGGTGCTTCCAGCCTTGCTGAAGCACCCCCAGATCATCACCGATCCTCCACCAAATTTCACAATGGGTGTGAGACACTGTTGCTTGTCGGCCTCTCCAGGTCTCGCACCCACTGTGAAATTCGCCAGCTAGCATTCTAAATAGTAGCATTCCAAAACCATAGGCCTATAGCTTCATGAAACATAAACGATAGGCTTAACATGAGAAAATAACGACCACATAAAAATCTACTTGTTTCCATTAAAGCTATAGGCTACTATTAGCCCATTGATAGGCAGCCATGTAGATGCTGATGTTAAAAGGGATTTATAAATACCTTGTGAGTGGCTGATGCAATTACTTTTTTGGGGGGGAGGGGAGCCAAAACTCAGACTTTGCTGGGGGTCTAGAGAAACTGTGCTATAAAAGTGCTACTCAATCAGTGTAAATTCCAGAGGCACCGCCCTCTACTTCATGAGTCGGATTGAGTAAACCACCCAATCCTTGTGGCCCCGTTCCCAGAGAGAGAGACATCCCTCAGCTCACCTGGGTGATTATGCTTTTGAATATCTCACTCACCAGGAACAATGCCTAGCCACAACTCAGGCACCCCTCTCAATGGGACGATGGAGTAGTCAAGCGGACATCCAATCAGAGAGGAGTGCTACCAGCTCCAGATATAGTTCCCGCTCATCGGTGAGCCGCTCCCCAGACCTATCTGACCTCCAAGCAGCTATGTTGGAGGAAATAATGAAGCTCATGGCGTCTGTCCCACAGACACAAACACAACACACCAACCTAGGAGAAAGAGGCGGAGTCAATGAAGACTCATATCCTCTTCTCCCTGCCTACCCGAGGCACTCATCCACAACACCCATGCTTCTGCAGTCATCTCCAGCTCCTGTGGTTTCCCATCCTGCTCCAGCTCCTGTAGTTCAAAAATCTGCTCTAGCTCCTGTGGTTCCACACCCATCTCCAGCTCCTATGGTTCCGCATCCTACTCCAGCTCCCATGGTTCCGCACCCTGCTCCAGCGCCCGTGGCTCCGCACCTTAATCCAGCACCCATGCTTCCACACCCTGCTCCAGCACCTGCAGCTCCAAAACCTGGACCAGCATTACCAGTGCCACATCCTGTTCCAGGATCAACACCATACCCTGTTCCAGGTGAACCCTACTTACCTACAGGACAAAGCATTCCTTATCCAGCTCCAGCAGCACCAGACTTCCATCCAGGTTTAGGCGTGACCTATTCCAATGCAGCATCACCACACCCTGCCCCGGGATAGAGGGAACCCAACCCGGAGCCTGTTCCACCACCTGGATCAGCTGATTGCCTCATCATACAGCATCCTGAAGCCGTCGTTGCCCTATATGGAGAGAGGTAGGGAGAGTGACTTTGCCCTCCTCAAGATGGCCATAGACAACCTGATGAGCAGTCACAGACACCTAAACGCTGTAAAAGTATCAAGTGCACCTGGCCCACCTGTAACTACATAGTGCAGTCCAGCTTGCTAAGGCCTACAAGAGACCTTACACTGCTGCCTTACAAGCCCTGCAGGACAAGTATGGTCAGCCCCACCAACTCGTCCAGTGGTAGCTAGCCACCATCCTGAACTCCACCGCCGTCAGGTTCGGAGATGCAGAAGCGATCGACACCACCCTGTATTTTCATTGACTAGTAGGCATGCTTAGGACCCTTGAGGGGCAGAAGAAGCTATGAGCTCAGAGCAATATGCCACAGAGCTACCTGGATGATTTTNTTAAGTACTGTTTCGACCACAGCATCCTTAGCACGTTGGTGCCCAACGTGCTAACATGTTAACGTCCAAACCTCGAAAAATAAATGGAAAAACCAAAGCCTGTAACACCTTCCCCCTTAAGATAACAAATATATCCTATATTTTTGTTGGACAGGTTTGCTTACAACCAACAGAAAACATTCCATTTCACAACAGGATCCACTTAAATGCATTTCTTCCTCCAATATTAAAATGGTGTCTACGGGTTCGAAACACTTAAAATCAAAACAAAACAGGTGTAACACATGCTGACTAACGAGGTGACACCAACGTGCTAACATGCTAACATCCAACCTCTAAATATAAATGGAAAAACCAAAGCCTACAACACCACGAGCAGAACAAGAAATCTGCTTCGATCCTCTTCAACGCAAGTGAAGACCCAAGTCCCAACGAGCCTGCTCAATCCAAGGAGAAATCCAAACCCAAGCCATACTGACCTCACTGTGACAATAAAGAACACTTTCTCAACACGTGAAGAGTTTAACAAGATGAACACAGGACAGATCCTCAAGTGGATAAATGATGGACAACCTTGCAAGACATGGAAAGAGAAGAACCTAGCGATCCTTCACGACACCATACAAAAACAACAGAAGAGCTTTCTCATGGTGAGTGTCCCTATGACCAAGGTGTACCTGGACAGACCCAACCGTTCGCCGAAGGTAATGCTGAAGGTCGTGAAAGTCCTACTTCACTATGTAGGCTGAGCCCTGGAGACATGTGCCGTGCTCGATGATGGCTCGGAGTGTAGCATTGTCCTGCTACAGGCTGTTCTTCAACTAAACCTCACTTCTGAGCCTGAGACCCTCACTCTCAGGACAGTTTCAAAACATGTTGTGCAACTGCAAGGTGCCTCAGTTACCTTTGATGTGTCCCCCCATGCTCAAACCTTTCAAGAAGTATTGGATACGTCAGGAATTCACCACAGACAACCTAGGCCTTTCCGAACACTCCTGGCCAGTAGCAGCTCTCCAAAGGTGATACGACCACCGCCGCAAGCTGCTTTTGCAACCTGTGGATCACGCTCAACCTCTGCTGCTGATTGGTTCGAACATGCCTCACCTCCTGATACCCATACAGCCAGTGTTGAAAGCCCTGCCTTGTGGACCCATCACTCTCCACACTGAACTCAGCTGGACACTGCAACTGCTTACTAGCTTTGTCCACACAGCTCCAGCTGAACAACAGTACCTGCTCACCACTATCGTTTCGCCTTCCACCAAGCTCTTCAGAAACGTGGAGCAACTTTGGCAGATCGTTACCCTTCCCTACTTGAGTGAGAAGTTAGTGACTTGCTCAAAACAAGACCAGCAAGCCATGATGCTACACCTAACATCCACCTCTAGGATAGAAGTTGATGGTGTTTAGCACTATGCGCCAAGGTGTACTGCCAGGAGATCAAGAATCTGGAGACGGCAGGTAGCTCCACTGAGTCCTGGTTTATATCCCACCATATTGTCCATCACAATGGAAAGTATAGGATTGTGTTTAACTGTTCATTCCAGCATCAAGGACAGTCGCTTCTCCTCCCTGGACCAACCTTAGGACCATCCCTGGTCGGTGTCCTCCTCTGATTCCATCAACATGCCGTAGCTGTGAGTGGTGACATCAAAGGCATGTTTCACCAGATTCGCCTCTTACCAGCCGACAGACCTGAGCTACACTTCATCTGATGGAACGTGCATAAAACTGAAGAACCGAGCATCTATAAGTGTCAGTTCTTGTCATTCGGCACGACTTGTTGTCCCTGTTGTGCCATCTACTCTCTGCAGAGACATGTTCAGGACAACAGAGGAGCCAACCAAGACCTTGTGAAGTCAGTCAAGGAGTTATTCTACGTTGACAACTGCCTTCGAAGCATCCACTCTGCTGATGAAGTAAGAGACCTCGACAACAGACTGCGCCAGTTGCTCCAGACTGGAGGCTTTGTGATATGCCAGTGGGCAAGTAACATACCAGCTGTCATTGAGCACTTAACCCTCCCAAGGCCAGATCAGAAAGCAGCGAACTGTGAATTTCCCAAAGTAGCGTGGATCTTCAGGAGCCAACCCTTGGGAAATGTTGAAACTGCCTCCGAGACTCCTTGGGATACAAGCCCCGCAATGTGGAGCGCTCCGAACCTACAATGAGGAATATCTACAGCGTGTTCGCCTGTCAATACGACCCACTAGGCTACATCGTGCCTTTCACAACTCGAGCCAAGGTACTTGTCCAGGACCTGTGGAAAGAAGAAATAGGTTGGGACGACCACTTTCAGCCTCAGAGCCTCCTGGATAGATGGCTTGTCTGGGAACAAGTGATTCCTGACTTGGTCCAGATGGAACTCCATAGAAGTCACGGGCCACCATATGCTGACACCCCAAAGTCGACCAGGGACCTCCACATATGGCTCTGTTGCCTACATGCGGACTGTGAATGACCAGAAGCAGGTACACATCTCCTTCATTCTGGCCAAGTCTCGCGTCGCATTAAAGAAGCAGCTGTCAATGCCACGCTTGGAGCTGAGTGCCGCCCTCACTGGAGCTCAGCTGGCCAGTGTCCTTCAAGCAGAACTCACCCTGCCCATTGGACAAGTCATCCTCTGGTCCAATTCCACCACAGTCTTTCATTGGCTCATGTCAGAATTGTGTAGATACAAGGTCTTTGTAGGAAATTGTGTAGCAGAGATTCAGGACCTGTAGGTATGTGGATCCCGCGAACAACCCGGCGGATGACATCACTTGGGGAAAGACCTTGAAATAGGTCCGCATCGATGGCTGCATTGATAGCACCTTGAGTTCCTCCAACACTCAGAAGATCAGTGTCCGTCAATGCCTTCTGCTGACCCTGACAACAGCAAACTGAAGAAATCAGCCTTCTGCGTACATGTGTCTGTCAGTTCCAGTCCTCAGCTCCCAGATATCAGCAAGTTCGATTCATGGAAAGGCAACAACTAGATCCCCACACGGGGCAGATGATCCACTTTCCAGTTCACCTAGCAAAGTATCAGACTACATAGCTGCAGAGAACCTATTCCTGAAGCAAGCTCAGAAATAGTTTCCTGAATAGGTCAAACTGGTTTAGACCCAGTCGTCTGGCTCCCTTGTCTCCTGAGGACAATAAAGATAAAGGACTCCTCTGAGTTGGGGGTAGACTGCACAGAGCAGAGCATCTGGAGATTGATGCTATGCACCCCACCGTCTTGGATCCGCATAATCTTCTGACCAAGCCACTCATTCAAGATTTCAACGAGACTCACCTCCATCCTGGCCCAGAGAGGGTTCTGGCAGAACTGCATTGCAGATAATGGATTCTGCTGGGAAGGGAGGCCATCCGGACAGCAGAGATGAGCAACACAACGTAGTTCACTCAAAATATTACAACGTCGAAACAAATACCAAGCCCACCAAATGGACTGACATATCTAAGAACAGTTACACACACAAATATGGGGAAAACAGAGGGTTAAATAATGAACATGTAATTGGGGAATTGAAACCAGGTGTGTATAAAACAAAGACAAAACAAATGGAACATGAAAAATGGATCGGCGATGGCTAGTAAGCCGGTGACGTCGCCCGCCGAACGCCGCCCGAACAAGGAGAGGGACTGACTTCGGCGGAAGTCGTGACAGTACCCCCCCCCTTGACGCGGGGCTCCAGCAGCACGCCGACACCGACCTCGGGGACGACCCGGAGGACGAGGCGCAGGGCGATCCGGATGGAGACGGTGGAACTCCCGCAGCATTGAAGGATCCAAAACGTCCTTCACCGGCACCCAGCATCTCTCCTCCGGACTGTACCCGTCCCATTCCATGAGGTACTGAAGGCCCTCGCCCGACGCCTCGAGTCCAGTATGGCTCGAACTGTATACGGTGGGGCCCCCTCGATGTCCAGAGGGGGCGGAGGAACCTCCAATACCTCAGACTCCTGGAGTGGACCAGCCACCACCGGCCTGAGGAGAGACACATGGAACGAGTGGTTAATACGGTAATCTGGGGGAAGCTGTAACCTGTAGCAAACCTCGTTCAGTCTCCTCAGGACTTTGAATGGCCCCACAAACCGCGGACCTAGCTTCCGGAAGGGCAGGCGGAGGGGCAGGTTTTGGGTCGAGAGCCAGACCCGGTCCCCCGGTGCGAACACCGGGGCCTCACTGCGGTGGCGGTCTGCGCTCGCCTTCTGACGCCTCACGGCCCACTGAAGGTGCACATGAGCGGCGTCCCATGTCTCTTCCGAGCGCCTAAACCAGTCGTCGACCGCAGGAGCCTCGATCTGGCTCTGATGCCAAGACACCAGAACTGGCTGGTACCCCAGTATGCACTGGAAAGGGGAGAGGTTAGTGGAGGAGTGGCGGAGCGAGTTTTGGGCCATCTCTGCCCAGGGGATGAACGCCGCCCACTCCCCCGTCCGGTCCTGGCAATAAGACCGCAGAAACCTACCCACATCCTGGTTTAGTCTCTCCACCTGCCCGTTACTCTCGGGTGAAAACCTGAGGTAAGGCTGACCGAGGAGGAAGCAGGAGGAAACATAAACCCTCACGTCCTTAGCCATAGTGGACCACCAGTACTTCCCACTAAGACAGCGCACTGTCTGACCGATGCCAGGATGACCAGAGGAGGGTGACGTGTGGGCCCAATAGATCAAACGGTCGCGGACAGCAGCTGGACACTGGGGGGGAGTGGGCTCTGTATGTAACGCCCGCTCGATGTCCGCGTCCAGTTTCCACACTACCGGTGCCACCAGGCAAGAGGCCGGGAGTATGGGAGTGGGATCCATGGACCGCTCCTCTGTGCCATACATCCGGGACAGTGCGTCTGCCTTCGTATTCTGGGAACCTGGTCTGCAGGACAGGGTGAAAACAAAGCGGGTAAAGAACATGGCCCACCTTGCCTGGCGAGGGTTCAGTCTCCTCGCCGCCCGGATGTACTCCAGATTGCGGTGGTCAGTCCAGATGAGAAAAGGGTGTTTAGCCCCCTCAAGCCAATGTCTCCACGCCTTCAAGGCCTTGACGACAGCCAACAGCTCCCGGGTCCCCCATGTCATATTTTCGCTCCGCCGGACTGAGCTTCTTCGAAAATAATGCATAGGGGCGGAGCTTTGGTGGCGTACCCAAGCGCTGAGAGAGCACGGCTCCTATTCCAGCCTCGGACGCGTCCACCTCCACTATGAATGCCAAAGAGGGATCCGGATGAGCCAGCACGGGAGACGAGGTAAACAGAGCCTTCAAGTGACCAAAAGCCCTGTCCGCCTCAGCCGACCACTACAAACGCACCGGTCCCCCCTTCAGCAGTGAGGTAATGGGAGCCGCTACCTGACCAAAGCCCCGGATAAACCTCCGGTAATAGTTGGCAAACCCTAGAAATCGCTGCCTTTCCTTTACCGTGGTGGGAGTCGGCTATTTACACATGGCTGAAATGCGGTCATTCTCCATCTCCACCCCTGAAGTGGAAATGCGGTACCCTAGGAAGGAGATGGACTGTTGAAAGAACAGACATTTCTCAGCCTTGACGTACAGGTTATGCTCCAACAGTCGACCAAGCACCCTGCGCACCAGAGACACATGCTCGGCGCATGTAGCGGAGTATATCAGAATGTCATCAATATACACCACTACACCCTGCCCGTGCAGGTCCCTGAAAATCTTGTCTACAAAGGCCTGGAAGACTGATGGAGCATTCATCAACCCGTACGGCATGACGAGGTACTCATAGTTCCCTGAGGTGGTACTAAATGCCGTCTTCCACTCGTCTCCCTCCCGGATACGCACCAGGTTGTAAGCGCCCCTGAGATCCAATTTTGTGAAAAAGCGCGCCCCGTGCATTGACTCGATCGCACTGGCTATGAGAGGTAGCGGGTAACTGTACCTCACAGTGATCTGGTTGATGCCTCGATAGTCAATACACGGGCGCAGACCTCCATCCTTCTTCACAAAAAAGAAGCTCGAGGAGGCAGGTGAAGTGGAGGTCCGAATGTACCCCTGCCCCAGGGATTTGGAGATATGTGTTTCCATAGCCGCCGTCTCCTCTTGCGACAGGGGATACACGTGACTCCTGGGAAGTGCTGCGTCTACCAGGAGATTTATCGCACAATCCCCCCGTCGATGGGGTGGTAATTAAGTTGCCTTCTTTTTACAGAAGGCGAGAGCCAAATCGGCATATTCAGAGGGGATGCGCACGGTGGAGACCTGGTCTGGACTTTCCATCGTAGTAGCACCGATGGAAACCCCTAAACACCTCCCCAAGCACTCTCATGACCACCCTGTGAGAGCCCTCTGTTGCCACAAAATAGTGGGGTCATGACAGGCTAGCCAGGGTAGGCGCAGCACCACGGGAAACGCAGGAGAATCAATAAGGAAGAGACTAATTCTCTCCCTGTGACCCTCCTGCGTCACCATGCCCAGTGGATCGGTGACCTCCCTAATTAGCCCTGACCCTAATCGTCGACTATCTAGGGCGTGAACAGGGAAGGGCATATCCACTGGAACAATAGGGATCCCTAAACTATGGGCAAATGAGCGGTCTATAAAATTCCCATCTGCGCCTGAATCTACGAGCGCCTTATGCTGGGAATGCGGGAAAAACTCAGGAAAGTTTATATACAAAAACACTCACCTGGGGTGACACGAGAGTGCCCTGCCTGCTGCCTCGACTGCGGCCACAGATGGTGCATGGACCGGTCCCTCCTCCGGTCGCCCCAAGTGCAGCACCTCCCAGCTCCATGGGCGTCGGAGCGGTGGTGCTGGGGGATGGAACCAACAGGCCCCGATCTGGACATCCGCGGGTAGCCAGCAGGTTATCCAGCCGGATGGACAGGTCCACCAGCTGGTCAAAGGTAAGAGCAGTGTCCCTGCAGGCCAACTCCCGAAGGACGTCCTCTCGTAAACTACACCGGTAGTGATCAATCAGGGCCCTGTCGTTCCATCCCGCGCCGGCGGCCAGGGTCCTGAAGTCCAAGGCAAACTCCTGTGCGCTCCTCGTCCCCTGCCTCAGGTGAAACAGACGTTCACCGCCGCTCAAAAACTGCCCGAAAGTGTCGGGTGATATCCTCGTAGTGGTCCAACGTCGCTTCTCCTTCCCCCCATATGGCGTTGGCCCCCTCCAGGGCTTTCCCTGAGAGGCAGGAGACGAGGGCGGACACGCTCTCACGACCCGAAGGAGCCGGGTGGACGGTCACCAGGTAGAGCTCCAGCTGGAGTAGGAACCCCTGACATCCGGCAGCCGTCCCATCATACTCCCTCGGGAGCGCAAGCCTAATCCCACTGGGACCGGGTGAAGGAGGGTTGTGCAGTGGTGCCTGTGGTGGTGCTGGTAGAGGCGCTGGAGGAATTCCTCCTCTCTCCCAACGGTCCATCGTCTGCAGGACGCGATCCATGGTGGTGGCGAGATGTTGCAACATGGTCGCGTGCTGCTGGACGCGCTTCGCAACCGCAAACACGGGGGTGTCTGCTCCTGCTGACTCCATTCTTGAGGTGTGTATTTCTGTCAAAAGGCTTGGTGTAGTAGTGCAAAGGAGTCAGGCGCAGGACAGCAGAGATGAGCAACACAACATAGTTTACTCAAAATATTACAACGTCGAAACAAATACCAAGCCCACCAAATGGACTGACATATCTAAGAACAATTACGCACACAAACATGGGGAAAACAGAAGGTTAAATAATGAACATGTAATTGGGGAATTGAAACCAGGTGTGTATAAAACAAAGACAAAACAAATGGAACATGACAAATGGATCGCGATGGCTAGTAAGCCGGTGACGTCGACCGCCGAACGCTGCCCGAACAAGGAGAGGGACCATTTCCAGACCGCATCTTGTATAGATAAATGGACAGTTAATTGGATAATGACAGCTGAGTGACATTTGTTCATCTTCAATCAACATTAAAGAACCCTAAATCATCATTCAAAGACTCAATCATGGACACTCTTACTGACAGTTGTGGCTGCTTTGTGTGATGTATTGTTGCCTCTACCTTCTTGCCCTTTGTGCAGTTGTCTGTGCCCAATAATGTTTGTACCATGTTTTGTGCTGCTACCATGTTGTGTTGCTACCATGTTGTTGTTATGTGTTGCTGCCTTGCTATGTTTTTGTCTTAGGTCTCTCTTTATGTAGTGTTGTGTTGTCTCTCTTGTCGTGATGTGTGTTTTGTCCTATATTTATATTTTTTATATTTTTAATCCCAGCCCCTGTCCCCGCAGGAGGCCTTTTGCCTTTTGGTAGGCTGCCATTGTAAATAAGAATTTGTTCTTAATTAACTGACTTTCCTAGTTAAATAAAGGTTAAATAAAATAAAAATTAATTGAGGAACTGTCTCACGTCTCTCTAATAGGAGTACAAACTCCATAACTTCACCTACTCAATCAGTGTACATTCCAGAGGCACCGCCCTCTATTTCACATATGAATAATCTAATAGGCCTCTGACTAGCTCCTCTACCCTGTCTGGAGCTGAACCTTCTGCTGACTGACAGCGCTCCACATGAAGTTTTTACCTTGCCGTCAAACAGAGCAAATCGAAGACTCTCTAAAGCCCCAGTTTTTTGTCAATCTAAAAGTACATAATATAGAAATTCCACCATTTTCTTTTGCACAGAATGACTTGAGTTCTGTGTCTGTGGCTGGTAAATTAACTGACCTGTCCCTCAAAAGTTTTTACCTCCTTTAAGGTGGAATTTATATCTAGGCTACTCTATGCACATAACACTATTGCCCAAGTTCGAGCTCCACTCTCCTCTTGAAGACATTGCCTGCTTCCTGACTTAATAGCAAGCTAGCATTTTCTGCTAAAGTGCCTTGTATAGCCAGGGGTTGGTCCTCATGCAGTTGGAAATTTGGGACAACATATCCAAAGGTAAGTATTATTAAATCGCCTTTTCAAAATGCTGATAAGCCTAGGCCTTTTCTACTAGTTTTGAACATGTGGAGCTATAAATATTCTTTTATTTTTTAATTTTTATTTAACCTTTATTTAACTAAGCAAGTCAGTTAAGAACAAATTCTTATTTACAATGATGGCCTAAGTATGAAGTTGGCTATTGGTAGCACGTGCCAAGTTATAATTGTCCTTCCATTTGTGCATTTCTTTCAAGTGTTTACTGTGTTTGTTTGTTGCTGCTTCTCAGAGCTATGCTCGTGCACCTCCGCACTCTACAAAGAACCTCACCTGCATATGTGTATGTGCACGAGTGCTCAATTTATTATTTAAATTAATTATTAATTAAATGAGATGTCTCAACTTGAAGTGTATCCCGGTTTGATGGAGAAAGTCCTGTGAATATTATGTGACGTTAATTTATGATGCTCTAGACGTTTATAGCCTTCAGTTTATATACTAAATGAGATTTGTATGTACTCCTGCTTGTTCAGGCAATGGTTTTGCCCAGGTTGTTACCTAAGGTACTTTGACAGGCTTTGCCAGTGTTCTGTAAGCTCTAATGGGTTAGTGTCTGAAATGTAGGCTGTATTTTAACTCTCCACAGTAGCCTAGGCCTACCGGCCTATCCGTAGCATGTTTCCTTAGACAAATTGTTGTTTTAAGCCCTTTTTTCATTATTTGCAGACATTATCCACTGCCACCATCACTACTATATTATATTTGTGTGAATAGAACCACAATTTTTGCACCTTATCCTCTGTCTCCTGCCTGCCAACCTGCCCGACTGTAAGAAGACACGTTTACCCTTTCACCAGGAGTTAAGATAGACACACACATTCGCACACAACAATAAATAGGCCATGGCCATGACAGGGTCCATCTCTGGAAGAGAGCAGGCTACAGCCTGGCCGTCTGCGGGTCCTTCTTTGGAAGAGAGCAGGCTACAGCCTGGCCGTCTGCAGGTCCATCTCTGGAAGAGAGCAGGCTACAGCCTGGCCATCTGCAGCAGTAGGTGGCTGAGAGAGAATTTAATTTAAACAGTACCACATCTTCTGCCTATCTCAGAGGCTTAGATGCTGTACTTTAAATCAGTGTTTCTTTGCACCTTTCCCTCCGATGGTCAGCTGACACAAATGTACTCATTGCTCATGCTACTTTTAATCTAAGAGTAGAATCATAGCTTGCCAGTCCATGCTGCAAATAGGGTTGATAAAGTCTGCTTTACAGCTTCTACTTGTTTGGCGGTACTGTTGTTGTTTAACCTAATAGCCTATAGGAGAAGTTGAATTGATGTTGTTTCAGCTGATCGTATCAAATGTCAGCATTCTATACTTCCCTATGTCACTTTTCACCTGGTAGCCTATATCTCTCAACACACACACATACAGTGGTGATTGAGAACTCTATAGGCAGTTAATGTAACAGTTACAGCTACTTATCAGGAAGGCAGGTAGCTTAGTGGTTAGAGTGTTAGGCCAGTAACTGAAAGGTTGCTAGATTGAATACCTGAGCTGACAAGGTAAAAACATATTTTGTTCTGCCTCTGAACAAGGCAGTTAACCCACTGTTCCTATGTTGTCATTGAAAATAAGAATTTGTTCTTAACTGACTTGCCTAGTTAAATAAAGGTAAAAAAAAAAAATAATATGAGAGAGGGGAGGGAACAGAGAGACAGGAGGGTATCATAAGCTTTTATCATGAAATTCTTACAGGCCTACTTTACCCTGACAAAACGTTTTGTTAGGTGGTCCTAAGCTTTATGTTTGGTTTGTGTCCCAGTTGACAAGAAACCAAGTAAAAGCACCAACATCATAGAACAGCAGTGTATCGTTACGTAGCACCAAGGCACTCACATGGAGCTGTGAGGGGGAGGGAGTTGACCCGTTGTCATGGGAATGAGACTTTGTTTTCTCGTCTCATGTTTTATGAGCCCCTAAACTTGCAAGCAACCCAGTGAGCTAGCTAATGTTACTACTACTCCATCGATAATACAAGGCAAAATATTGTTTCATATAGAAATATTTTTAGTAAAACTTTGTCGGACTGCTCGGGGTTTGGTAGTAATCGAGAATCGGCTAGATGAGCAGGTGAGCCAGCAAGCTATTCAGCTGAGCATTACAGTAGCTAGCTAACGTAGCTAGTTAAAGTGAGTTATTGGTTACAAAGAGTATGTGCCAATGTGACAAACACAGTGCTTGCACAATGAATCGCTACAATGAATCTCTGATATGACAGGCACAATTTTTTCAAATGAGACATTGTATCTCCAAGACCGAGGTAAAGACAGTTTCAAGTTGGATATTCGACGGATATTTGCGCTTTCAAAAAAAATTGCGCACAACATTGCACAGGTCTTATTTTCACGATTTTGACATTAATTCGCTTTCAACAGCTAATAAACGTGAAAATGTGAGCAGCATTTTGTATTCCTAGTTGAATTAGTTAGGGAGCGTAAAACTTTTTTTACATTTGAATTTCAATAGCTCATTGGTCATGTGACCTACTTGACTTCAAACAAGGTTCAGAATGCCCACTCAGTAGGCCTACACATTGCACACCCTTTAGTTTGTCCATTTTCATCTCACAATATTTTACATTAATTTTTCAAAATGTAATTTTTCAATAGCTCCTTGGTCATGTGACCTAGTGACTTCAAACAAGGTTCAGAATGTCCACTGACTACCCTTCTATATTGCACACCCTTTAGTTTGTCCATTTTCACACCCCTTGACTTTCAATTGGCACCCTTGACCTGTATGTATTCTCTCCTGATTGGCTCTGTGGTGCAAAGTCTGGCAGTCTGACTAAAGTGCCAGAGGTATGAGGAGAGACATGCTCCTTTTGTATTCATGGGAACAAATATTTCCTAACACTTTGGATCCTATTCTTGGACAGTCAATGCAAAAATATATATATATACTAATTACTGCCCATGAGTAACCTCAACCTTGTGGGTCTGTTGGTGTTTGGGCCAATAAAGTGCCAACTCAATTATACCACTGACTAGACTCTCATGCCCCTATGAACAGGGACACAGGGCAATAGTTTTTAATCTAAACCAGCCTTTTTTTACTGGAGTACACTAACCCCTAATTGGGGCTCTTTTCTTGACACAGTAGCAGTTTACCAGATAAGAAGTCAAGAAGATCAAAAAGTAGATTGTTGTAAGGGTGTATTACATCCTGTGCCGGCCCCATTGTCATATCCATTCTGTATTCTGAGTGGTAAAATCATAGCTGAAAAATACCTCTATGTATGTGTATACATTTTCCGCCAAGACAGAACTGCCAAATGGGTTGGAGTTGCAATCTACTGCAGAGACAGCCTGCAGAGTTCTGTCATGCTATCCAGGTCTGTGCCCAAACAGTTTGAGCTTCTACTTTTAAAAATCCACCTTTCCAGAAATAAATATCTCACTGTTGCCGCTTGTTACAGACCCCCCTCAGCCCCCAGCTGCGCCATGGACATCATATGTGAATTAATTGGCCCCCATTTATCTTCAGAGTTTGTACTGTTAGGTGACCTAAACTGGGATATGCTTAACACCCCGGCCGTCCTACAATCTAAGCTAGATGCCCTCAATCTCACCCAAATTATCATGGAACCTACCAGGTACAACCTCAAATCCGTAAACTCAGGCACCCTCATAGATATCATCCTGACCAACCTGTCCTCTAAATACACCTCTGCTGTCTTCAACCAGGATCTCAGCGATCACTGCCTTATTGCCTGCGTCCGTAATGGGTCCATCAAACGCTCCCTAAAACACTTCAGCGAGCAGGCCTTTCTAATCGACCTGGCCCGAGTATCCTGGAAAGATATTGACCTAATTCTGTCAGTAGAGGATGCCTGGTTATTCTTTAAAAGTGCTTTTCTCACCATCATAAATAAGCATGCCCCATTCAAAAAATGTAGAACCAGGAACAGATATAGCCCTTGGTTCACTCCAGACCTGACTGCCCTTGACCAGCACAAAAACATCCTGTGGCGTACTGCATTAGCATCGAATAGCCCCTGCAATATGCAACTTTTCAGGGAAGTTAGGAACCAATATACACAGGCAGTTAGGAAAGCAAAGGCTAGCGTTTTCAAACAGAAATTTGCATCCTGTAGCACAAACTCCAAAAAGTTCTGGGACACTGTAAAGTCCATGGAGAATAAGAGCACTTCCTCCCGGCTGCCCACTGCACTGATGCTAGGTAACACTGTCACCACCGATTAATCTACGATTATCGAGAATTTCAATAAGCATTTTTCTACGGCTGGCCTTCCTTTCCACCTGGCTACCCCTTCCCCGGTCAACAGCTCTGCACCCCCCACAACAACTTGCCCAAGCCTCCCCATTCCTCCTTAAACCCAAATCCAGATACCTGATGTTCTGAAAGAGCTGCAAAATCTGGACCGTCTTTTCCTCAAATTATCCGCCGCAATTGTTGCAACCCCTATTACTTTCCTGTTCAACCTCTCTTTCATATCGTCTGAGATCCGCAAAGATTGGAAAGCTGCCGCGGTCATCCCCCTCTTCAAAGGGGCAGACACTCTAGACCCTAACTGTTACAGACCTATATCTATCCTACTCTGCCTTTCTAAGGTTTTCGAAAGCCAAGTTAACAAACAGATCACCGACCATTTCGAATCCTACCATACCTTCTCCACTATGCAATCTGGTTTCAGAGCTGGTCATAGGTGCACCTCAGCTACGCTCAAGGTCCTAAACAATATCATAATCGCCATCGACAAAAGACAATACTGTGCAGCTGTATTCATTGACCTGGCCAAGGCTTTAGACTCTGTCAATCACCGCATTCTTGTCAGCAGACTCAACAGCCTTGGTTTCTCAAATGAATGCCTCGCCTGGTTCACCAACTACTTCTCAGATAAAGTTTAGTGTGTCAAATCGGAGGGCCTGTTGTCCGGACCTCTGGCAGTCTCTAAGGGGGTGCCACAGGGTTCAATTCTCGGGCCGACTCTTTTCTCTGTATACATCAATGATGTTGCTCTTGTGGCTGGTGATTCTCTGATCTACCTCTACGCAGACGACACCATTCTGTATACTTCTGGCCCTTCTTTGGACACTGTGTTAACTAACCTCCAGACGAGCTTCAATGCCATACAGCTCTTCTTCCGTGGCCTCCAACTGCTCTTAAATGCAAGTAAAACCAAATGCATGCTCTTCAACCGATCGCTGCTCGCACCTGCCCGCCCGTCTAGCATCACTACTCTGGACTGTTCTGACTTAGAATATGTGGACAACTACAAATACCAAGGTGTCTGGTTAGACTGTATACTCTCCTTCCAGACTCACATTAAGCATCTCCAATACAAAATAAAATCTAGAATTGGCTTCCTATTTCGCAACACAGCCTTCTTCTCTCATGCTGCCAAACATACCCTCCTAAAACGGACTATCCTGCTGATCCTTGACTTCAGCGATGTCATTTACAAAATAGCCTCCAACACTCTACTCAGAAATTTGGGTGCTGTCTATCACAGTGCCATCCGTTTCATCACCAAAGCCCCATATACTACCCACCACTGCAACCTGTATGCTCTCGTTGGCTGGCCCTCGCTTCATATTCGTTGCCAAACCCACTGGCTCCAGGTCATCTATAAGTCCTTGCTAGGAAAAGCCCCGCCTTATCTCAGCTCACTGGTCACCATAGCAGCACCCACCCGTAGCACGTGCTCCAGCAGGTATATTTCACTGGTCACCCCCAAAGCCAATTCCTCCTTTGGCCGCCTTTCCTTCCAGTTCTCTGCTGCCAATGACTGGAACGAATTGCAAAAATCACTGAAGCTGGAGACTCATATCTCCCTCACTATCTTTAAGCATCAGCTATCAGAGCAGCTTACAGATCATTGCACCCGTACATAGCCCATCTGTAAATAGCCCATCCAACTACCTCATCCCCATATTGTTATTTATTTTATTTTGCATTTTTTTTGCTCCTTTGCACCCCAGTATCTCTAATTGCACATTAATCTTCTGCACATCTGTCACTCCAGTGTTTATTTGCGAAATTGTAATTATTTCGCCACTACGGCATATTTATTGCCTTACCTCCTAATCTTACTTCATTTGCACACACTGTATATAGACTTTTCTATTGTGTTATTGACTGTACGTTTGTTTATTCCATGTGTAACTCTGTGTTGTTGTTTGTGTCACACTGCTTTTCTTTATCTTGGCCAGGTCGCAGTTGTAAATGAGAACTTGTTCTCAACTGGCCTACCTGGTTAAATAAAGGGGAAATAAAAAATATATATTTTTTAAATACTGTATGTTGGAATGTCTTATGTCTGTCCTACATGTAGTGTCGGTAAATGGAATATTCCTCAATTGCATATATCATAAATTGCTATTGCAAATAGAAGAATTATGTTCAATAACTGACATTTTCAGATATTATTTTGACAAACACACTTTGGTGCTTACAATTCATTCTCTATTGTCATAGACTTGGTGGGCACTGTCATCTGTGATCTTTGTGATATGACTTTCTTTAAGCACGTACTGATGAAACTGTCACTTAATATTTTTTTCTTAAAGTTTCCAATGCTCTACATTTATTCACTCTGTGATAGGGTTGGATCCTATATGCTACTTTTATTATTGTCCTGTAAATGGTTCAGTGCCTATAATTTAGGCTGTGTGTAGAATGGGGCATAAAGGAAATTACCTCTACTACTAAATTACTACTAGATTATAGTGATAAGGAAAACAGCATACAAATTTGGCCTGTGTATTAATTTGCCTATAACTAACCAGAATTCCATTCTGTCAGTGGACATGCTGAACCTTGTTTGAAGCCATTAGGTCATTAGGTCAGCTATTGAAATTTTACATTTCTAAAATATTCATGTAAAATCATGTGAGATGAAAATGGACAAACTAAAGGGTGTGCAATGTGTAGGCCCACTGAGTGGACATTCTGAACCTTGATTGGAGTCACTAGGTCACATGACCAAGGAGCTATTGAAATTTTACATTTTGAAAAATTCATGTAAGGATCACCACTTTATTTTAAGAATGTGAAATGTCAGAATAATAGTAGAGTGAATGATTTTTTTCAGCTTTTATTTCTTTCATCACATTCCCAGTGGGTCAGAAGTTAACATACACTCAATTAGTATTTGGTAGCATTGCCTTTAAATTGTTTAACTTGGGTCAAACGTTTCGGGTAGCCTTTCACAAGCTTCCCACAATAAGTTGGTTGAATTTTGGCCCATTCCTCCTCGGGTGTTGGCCTCCTTGCTCACACACACTTTACAGTTCTTCCCACCAATTTTCTATAGGATTGAGGTCAGGGCTTTGTGATGGAAACTCCAATACCTTGACTTTGTTGTCCATAAACCATTTTGCCACAACTTTGGAAGTATGCTTGGGGTCATTGTCCATTTGGAAGACCGATTTGCGACCAAGCTTTAACTTCCTGACTGATGTCTTGAGATGTTGCTTTAATAAATCCACATAATTTTCCTCATGATGCCTTCTATTTTGTGAAGTGCACCAGTCCCTCCTGCAGCAAAGCACCCCCACAACATGATGCTGCCACCCCCATGCTTCACGATTGGGATGGTGTTCTTCGACTTGCAAGCCTCCCCCTTTTTCCTCCAAACATAACGATGGTCATTATGGCCAAACAGTTCTATTTTTGTTTCATCAGACTAGAGGACATTTCTCCAAAAAGTACGATCTTTGTCCCCAAGTGCAATTGCAAACCGTAGTCTGGCTTTTTTTATGGTGGTTTTGGAGCAGTGGCTTCTTCCTTGCTGAGCGGCCTTTCAGGTTATGTCCATATAGAACTCGTTTTACTGTGGATATAAATACTTTTGTACCTGTTTCCGCCAGCATCTTCACAATGTCCTTTGCTGTTGTTCTGGGATTGATTTGCACTTTTTGCACCAAAGTACATTCATCTCTAGGAGACGCGTCTCCTTCCAGAGCAGTATGACGGCTGCGTGGTCCCATGGTGTTTATGCTTGTGTACTATTGTTTGTACAGATTAACGTGGTACCTTCAGACTATTGGAAATTGCTCCCAAGGATGAACCAGACTTGTGGAGGTCTACAATTCTTTTTCTGAGGTCTTGGCTGATTTCTTTTGATTTTCCCATGATGTCAAGCAAAGAGGCACTGAGTTTGAAGGTAGGCCTTGAAATACATCCACAGGTACACCTCCAATTGACTCAAATTATGTCAATTAGCCTATCAGAAGCTTCTAAAGCCATGACATAATTTTCTGGAATTGTCCAAGCTGTTTAAAGGCACAGTTAACCTAGTGTATGGAAACTTCTGACCCTCTGGAATTGTGATTCAGTGAATTATAAGTGAAATAATCTGTCTGTAAACAATTGTCGGGAAAATTATTTGTGTCAGGCACAAAGTAGATGTCCTAACCGACTTGCCAAAATTATAGTTTGTAAACAAGAAATTGGTGTTGTGGTTGAAAAACTAGTTTTAATGACTCCAACCTAAGTGTATGTAAACTTCCGACTTCAACTGTATGTAGGCCTGTGTAAAGAGCTGGTATGCAGGGTGAAACAAACTGCTGTACTTTCCATTCTACTCTGACCTGGATTCATGACTCCCTCCCTTTATTATTTTTGTTCTAGAAGCAGTGGGAGCCAAGTATTTTACTGCCACACCCAGTAATAATTAACAGCAAGACCAGTTCTAACTACGTCATAAAACATCAGACATGGTGTTGAGTTTCCATGATAGTAAAAAAAAGTTGATGTGATGCAAACATTGACATATTTTTCTGTGTGTGTGTTTTGGTATTTTTCAGACGTAGCCTTCCTACACAAGCAGTATCAAATCCTATGAAGGTCGGTAGTCAACACTAAGAAAGCACAAAAACCCTAACCCCCCCGCCCCCAAAAAAAACACCCTAAGCTATTGCATTTATCATTTATTAGTCTGTATATCTAATTTGTTTTTCACCCAGGTCTCTCCACCTGGGAGATTCAAAGTGCTCTGTGCAGGAGGTGTGAATAACATGAGTGTTGGGTTCGCTGGACCGCCTGTGATCCTCAGCCAAGACCTGAAGATGAAGGACAATAAGAAACCACAGCAGTCGGCTTCAGCTTTTACAGGTCGGTAGAATATGACAGGACTACTAGAGTAGAAGAGCATTCCCACTGGGCACACGTTGGTTGAATCAAAGTTGTTTCCAAGTCATTTCAATGAAATTATGTTGAACCAACATGGAATAGACGTAGAATTGACATATGTGCCCAGTGAGTTGGTATAGATAGATTGGTAGATTGAAACATAGAGAATCTAACTTTTTTTGCATGACTGCTGAAAAATTATGATGATGTTTTGTGGGGCAGGAGGAAGAGTGTTTGTGCAGCCCCGGGCCCTAACTACCCCCTGCTCTGTGTGTGTTCACCCTCCAGCGGAGCCCCTCCCCCCTCTTGAACTAGAAGGGGAGGAAGAGCACACTGAGGAGGATGATGATTATGATGGTGGTGAGGAGGATGATGAGGAGGAGGAGGGATACAGGGCTCCGCTGGAGCTGATGGCTGAGGTAAATTAACTATTCAGTTCATGTCAGACCAAGTCCCACATTAGACTGACTAAAAATGAATAAATTCATATCAGCCAGAGATGTCATTTTGCCTGATTAATCGAGGAATCCAGATTGCTGGTTAACAATGAGAGGCTAGGTCTGCCTGGATGGACTGTGACTCCTATCTATGTCTGTGATTTCAGTTCCTCAAGTCTGTAATGGAGAAAGAATTTGTGCTGGCAAAGAAACTGTGTCAGATGAGTAAGCCTGTTTGTCACATGAAAAAGTTCTGTCATTCATTGTTTTGATTATATGTGTGCATTTTGTTCATGTGTCTCTCATTGCATCAATCAACCAATCAATGAATGAATGAATTAGCCAACCAGCAGATGATTGATGTGTCTATGCTCTGTTCTTCCAGTTCTGGTCTATGAACCAAATAATCCAGAAGCCAAACAGTTCATTCCTCTCATCCAGGAGAGGCTGGAGAGAGGTGAGTGGCTCCTTCCAAATCATGCACACAAAGGTTATTGTGGGAGAAGACTTTTGGCCACTGTGGCTGTGTGACAATTGTTGGAAGTTGGATTCAAGTGGGCACACTAACCCTGGTTCTGGAGAGTTACTATGTGTGCAGGCTTTTGTTCCAACACTGACACACCTGATATAGCTAATCAAAGTCTTTGCTTTGTTCCTATACAATGTTCCATCAGAGCAAGAGGAGAAAAGCCAAGATGATGATGATGATTGTTCAGACTCTAGTGATGAAGATGACTCTGGGAGTGATCAAGACTCTCCTCAGAGCTCAGACAGCTTCTCCTCCTCATTGTCGTCAGATGAGGAAGAGGAGCAGGAGAGGAGACAAACCATGTCCACCCTCTCACCTTTCCCCAGATCTGTCAGTCACCAGCACACTGCCCAGTCTGACAGTGGAAACATCAGTTAGTTTCTTTCCCTTTTGTATGAGTATATAGATATATATCAATTGTGTCACTGTTTTGCATTTCACATTCGCACATTGTCTTGGTGAGGCCATCACAGCACACACGGTTTCCTCATCACAGTGTCCCTGTTTAATCTTCATCTAAATAACACAATAAAGTTCAGCATCATGACATCTGTGTCTTTCTGGTTTCTTCTACACGAAGGGTTTGTTTGACAGAGGTACTCAAGGACTAAGTGGAAACGTACTCTACATTTCTAGTAGAACCAGTATTATTAATAGACCTTTCAACACCCCTACATTTCAACATAAGTGCAACCACCCAGATCATCTTCAAAATTTCTGTTTACATCTGAGGAGGTTGAGCAATAATGATCTCTATAAAGTCCTGACGGGGAAGAGAACAAGTAGAGGGAGAGAAGACCAGAAAAGAAGGAGATGAGTGAAAGAGGACTGAGAGCGTGAAAGAAGAGGCATTCGGCAGTGAAGTGGACTGTGTGGAGTGGACTGTGGAGAGAACACTTCCCATTGGAGCCCTGCTGCTTAGGACCTTGAAGTTTACAGGTGAATTCCCAAAGATCCCTCAGGTGTGTACCATGGCTACTCTATTTTTGTTTGTTTTTTACTATTCAGGCTATAGGCCTAGGCTAGGAGGTATAGGATATTTATTTCCAAACATTTGGTTTCAACAGGGCATAGATAAGAGCTATTACATGATTTTCAAAAATTTTGGAATTCAACTCCATCAATGCTCCTGACCACATAGATCTATCAGCGTAGTCGTTCCCGCCACCTCGTGGTCTAGAGCCAATATATTATTCCCAATCTAGCTTCACAAGCCACAAAACTGAAGATGATACACACACTGTAGCCTAAATGTGGACAAAAACACAAGAAAATTAATAGGCTATCACTTGTCCATTTCTTGGTAATAACATTTCAGGGATATGTGTAGTTGCACAATAATCAATCTGAGCAAAAATGAGTCCATCCCAAGTCTATCTGGTAGGCTACTGTTGTCCAACAATTTTTTTCAAAATTTTCCTTTAATTGAAAGGTGCAAGTGACGAAAAGAAAACCTCCTCTATTGTTTTTGGTCGTTCCCTAAGATCACCTTTTAGCTCTAAGTTAGTAAGTAGCCTGTTGAAGACGTGATGTTTATCAAACTTCCCAAGAGTGACACTTTGTGATTTTATATTACAGGAGATTTCTCTGTGATTGTCATTTCTCATGACAATCACACCTTCTGAAAAAAGTCTCCCTGTGTCACAGAAAAGGGGGACACGTCCGTTGTCGTGAAGAGGGGATGTTTTTCGTATCCTTTTTTTCTGTCACGAGCAGAATAAGCTTAATTTTGCGCCAGTGGGAGGTAATGCTATGACTCACGCGTGCGTGCGTATATAAGGGGATAGGCGATTCACGCACTAATAAATAAATTACAAATAAAACAATCTTGAGGGAAAAAAGGTCACTTGCACGCTACTGGATGTAATTTGTCTCGATGTCGTTATTCCGGTGTTGTTGGCTTTGAACTGTCTTGCGTATCAGAACGTTGGGTGGATAGAGAACTGTAAATCGGTTGTTTGGTGGTAGTTTCTCTCGACACGACAACCTGTGCACCCGCAGACGGTAAGGTAGCGTATTGTCTCCTAGCGCCAGCGCTCTAACGTTTCCTAACAGCCTTTTTTGTAATAGGCCTATTGATAGATTTTTCCATAATAATGAGATATTTGCATTTCTTTTTTAAAGACAATGTTGCACAGCGCCCAACAACTGCAACATTGTTGCGATCCACATTCTTATTGGGGTCGAAAATAGGATGGGATTGGTTAGGAAGGAATACATATTTTAGCAAACGACCTGTCGCTTAAATGTTCGGATTTCCAAATCTCTCTCGTTCAAAAGTGTGTTATTATGAAATAATTAACATGTTAATAGCAAAGGTAGTCTATTGTTATGTATTAACCTATATGAGTGGCAGGATTCATTCATTAGCCTTACTATTTCTTATCAATAATGACATTGACTGATGCTGGCTTCGCTGTGGTTATTCAAAGATTCTCATAATTGAAAAATCGATATGCTATATGTCAATACATTTTCCAAAGGATTTCAGTAAGATATCATTGATCAAGTGTCTGTCCAATATATATATTTGTTTTCTTACAAAACCCAGATTTGTTTTAGAAAACGAGTCAAATAATTCCATAACGCATAATTATGAAAGGCTATTTCGTTTTGCATATTCCTAATTATGAATAGGTCTGATAAGAATGATTTGTTTGTGGATTAGACGTATTTATTTGCTTTATATTGAAGGCACGAAGGCCTTTGTTTTCGCACTCTGATCAAAAAGTAGACTGAACAGTCTGGTCGTCTTCACTTAGCTTGAGCGCCCAAGACTGATGTTTCAGAGATGGGGATGATTTCACTCTAATGACCCATAAAAACGTCACTGGGGACAATGTTCTATGTCCAATTTACTGCTTAAAACATGTTTTTTTCGTTCATTTATATAAGGTAGAATATAGTGGCTATACATTTCTGTCAGATTTTCAGCCTTTATTTTGGTCCAATAGAATTAAATGCACGCGATGTTATCGTTCAAAAGCATTCATCTTCCCTCTGCACGTGCATGCAGCTCGCAGCCTATTGACGTTCGAGAATAAATGATTCCGATCGTAGAGGCAGATAATAACAGCAAATGATGCATCATCCTCTTCCTTCACTGCACTGCTACTAAAGCTCAATTTCACTGATCAAATTCAGCTTAGGTTGCCTATTTTAGGATATTCCAAATAAATAATGCATAGCTTTCAGAAATAAATACAGTTATTTATTTGTTTATTATTCAGAGCCATCAATCTTAACCCTTGGCCGTTTGTTTTCAGAAACCGGTTGGATATTTCCGTTGAGAATCTGATAAGAGTCCCGGAGCGCACGGGAATAACGGAGGACTAATGGCCACGTCTGAACCGACAGCCACTGGCGGGGACCAGGACCCCAACTCCGCCAATTTACGACCTTCATCTACAAGTAAGTCTCTCCTTCCTCTCTCTCTCTCCCCCTCTCCCTCCCTCCCTCCCCCTCTGCCTGATAAAAACGAGTCTCACCCGGGCTGTTTACCGTGTGGGCCTGTCGTTAATCATTCCGGTTAAAACAGAGCTATCACAGCTGCCTGCCGCTGTCTAACAGATCAGCGGCGTGCACTGAGAAACGGACCTCCTGTAATCGCCTCAAAGAGCGTCGTTATGTCAGCGCAGGGGATCCGGAAAGGAATTCGTTTTGGAATATAAAATATACAATTATTTGGAATAAGCCTATCGAATTTCCTTTGGCTATTTTTATTTTTTATTTTTTACCAGGTCTATCAAATAATGTTTTTAAAAGATTTAGGTTGTAAAGCCTATAACCAATAGCCTAAATGCATGTTCATGCTATTATTTATTGGCTAACGATATTTTGTATGCAAGCATTTCAATTCGTATTTTTATTTTTTAAATTTAATTTCGATCATTTATCCGCTCAAAATCCTTGCATCATGTAGTCAGTCCTTCATGAGAGAGCTGATAACAGCACAATTACGCAGGGAATGGCTGGTAATTGCAGCCACTCTGGTGTTCGTGATGGCTTGCACTCGTTTTGTAGAGACCCGCTTGGATCATTTTTCCACCGAACACTGAGAGAAGGGGACATTTAGAAACGGTTTACTGAAATTAGCATATTTGTCTAGCCTACCACTGAAAGTTCAATTTTCGTAAAGAAAAAGCCCCAACCCCTCCTCTCTACAGGCCTAGTCATATTTCGTTTGAAAAAATGTATAGGCCTGAAGGTCTAGTTAACCAGCCAACATGTCTGCCATTAAAACCATTGGCATAAGATGGAAAAATGGCTTCGTAGGCTATTTGACAGAGAAAGAATGTGGATAAATTGTAGAACAGTAATACGTCTGACATTTTTTCAGGTTTGACAGAGTGCATAATGGTTTGAAAAAGCCTGTGATGTTGTTTTTGTGCTCTGCCTGTTTTTCTGCTGCTGCTGTTGGATGTTGCTATTATCTCGCTGCCACGCTCTGTCTCACTCGCGCTGACCTGAGGCGGCTCGTGGTGTCTCTGTGTGTGAGTGTGTCTCGGGTAGCGCTCGCCTTCATGCGCTCTGAGTGACACCTCGAGCCGTTATGTCTGGGTCTTGCATCCTAGACAAATAACACCACCATGAAGCTCATATGCATATAGATATGCCTTGTTACCGTTCCATCGCTTTGCTCTGTATGCTTGTGTTTTTGTGTTGCTATGATGGCATTCTCCATCATGCAATTCCAAAATAAGGTAGCCTATAGGCCTAGTTTTCACTATACTGTGTGTGTGTATGTGTATGTGTATGTGTGTGTGTGTGTGTGTATGTGTGTCCGAATAGCCAGCTAGACATCGCCAGCTCGCGCCAGTCAAATACTGTGTTTCACCTAATTAATTTCTGCTCTCTTTCGCGAGGTCATTTCACGGGTGTTTATTTCAACCCGCCCCTTCGCCGGGTGCGTGCCAGTATTTATTAACCCCGTGAGCCTCTGATGGCCCATTATGATTGGACTGTGTGGATTCGGACCATTCGAATGTTCAGGAATAATAACCGCGAGATAGGGTGAAGTTCCCCCAGACAATGATCTACTGCTGCAAGTGTCTGCTTCATGCTTCTTCACTCCGTTGTGCCATGCATTGTCATACGCTTTATAAAAACTCATCCGCTGTCACCCAAATCACTCTATTCATATATTTCAGAATTTGATTTTCAAACGTTCTCCCCAAACATTCTGTTTTAGACTATGACGCGTGGATGCAAGGCTGCACGCGGAAACTGGGTTTGAAGATCTGTGGTAAGTTTTAGACCCATAAACCATAATGGATACTATATGGAATACCCTGATGTTAGAGCAGACTGTCCCGGACTGTCTCTCCACATTCTCATCTCCTAAAGGTCAGTTAGCGATTAGCTTTAGGCCACGCGATGCGCGCCGGGGTTCCCGCCCCGACCTTCGCGAGGCACCCGGTGTCTCTTCCTATCCATATCTCTACAGTTAGCAAAGGATATTATGTAGGCCCACAATACAGCAAATAACAATCCGCCTCAGAAATATAGATACATGCCTAAACAACGAAGATTTATCGCGAGATGGAGATGTCCAATATAATGTGACGATGTCGATGAGATGACGTGGGGGTTTTCGGTTTGGTAAATCTGGGAGGTTCCATAAGGTCTCTGTTATCCAATCAAGCCAAGGTGAAACGATTGAATCCAGTATTTTTCCAACAGGATTCTTAGACGACCTGTTTCTCCTGGGCACTATACGTCTAGAATTAGTTTGAAGTCAGCATCCACACATTGAGAAAAATATCCTTTCTTTATGTTTTGTGGCGGGATTTGATAATGTCAAGAATGTCAATGTAATTTAATTGGAAATGTAGGCATTGTTACCATGGTTTCAATCCAAACACAAAGAGGGGATGTAATTAGCCGAAAATAAATGGATTTGAACTCGAGAGTTACGATGCAGGCCTATAATTCGTACCGAGGGCCCACAGAAGTAGGGCACCTACCACTTAATGTGGAGGACGTCCCCTACCGGAGAATAATAACACAATGTAACCACCCTCATACCCTGAACATAACCTTAATAACGAAATCATTCACCACAATGCACGAAGAAACATGTTTATTCGATCAACTGATTGATTCGTTTTATAGAGGACATTGTTTTGGCCCTATGAGTAATCTTCACGTGTGTGCGTTGTGCATCAGGCCCAATAATTTACATAGCCTACCGTTTCATATGAATATGTAGACATAGGGCTAAGTGCTTATAGGGTACTTTTATGCATGATAAAGACATTATTTCGTTTCTATAAATATCCCCTCGGGCTGATAAGGAATATAGCTTTGTGCTCGAGTTTGAAAGAATTTTTGTAAAGAGGAAAAAATCAGAACAGTGACAATGGTCATCATAAAATGGTTCAGAATGTTAGATTTGGGTTCTATGTCAGTGTGGATTTACAGCCCATAATAGTTGTCAGGTCCTATCAATCAGTAAAGAAACACGTCCTGTGGATGAGAGAAGATTAATGAGAACCATATAAATTTTTTCAAGGCCGCTGCTCTCGTGAGATAGTCAGTGCCCAATGTGCCAACCGAGATTAGCGGAATACATTTTAATGAAAGGAGCTCTGAAACAGAGACAGAGTTTGAAAGAGCCTGCTCTCTGTCTTATTCGATATTGCAAAAACATTTTTTATATCAGATTTTCATGGAATAATTTACTGAAAACTGTTTAAAGTGTTTAAATCCTTCCATAATTATTAGGCCTAAAATGACCTTCTCTGGTGGTAGCCTGCTAGGCTATAGGTTTTTCTCTATAGGTTTTTTCTAAGATCAATGGGCTATTAATAGACACGGACTTAAAAAATAGACTAGCCTATCCAGAGGCCGTAAAATATCTCGCATCCTTCATTAACCCCACTCCATAATGTCTGCTCTATGAGTCGGTAATGACATGGACGCTGCGCGGGGCTCTCCACACAGCCCCTGCACACTCAGGCGTGAAAAGTCCGGGGGGACAGGAGGACATTCACCGCTGGAATAAATTGGGTATTTCTCGCTCTCGCATGACTGGGTTATGGGTGGATGTCACCGGGCAGGATAGGGCCTGAGCCTGCCTGGCCAGCCTGTGAGCCTGAGGGCAAGACACCCATGCAAGCACATACACACAGGCTACCCTCTTCCATAAATTGATCCAAAACCCATCCACTGTGGGGATCACCACCCGGGTTTATAAGCGCTGTCTGGGAGAGGACACCACAAATAATGTGTTGCCTTTGTAACAGACCTAGATAAACTCAGGTCGCTGAATAAAAGTTATTATCGGGTTATTATCTAGCGATGTTGGGCAGTGGTAACCGAGCATGTTCCCCTTCTCGTGCCCCTCTGTGTAACACCCTAGGGTTCCTGCAGAAGAACAACAGTCTTGGAGAGGAAGGCCGGCTCGCAGGCTCACTCTCAGAACGCCAGAAGAACCTGTACTCCTGTGACAACAGCGACCGGGATGCCCGTTTCCGCCGCACTGAGACCGATTTCTCCAATATGTTCGCGAGAGGTGAGAGATAACGAGTTCATTCTTGCTAGACTTTTAGTATAGCCCTACACTCTAGTTTTCTAATTCTTACATTTTCTAACATTTAGTGAACCATAGCCTAGGCCTACAATGTTTATAGTTTGATATACCATATTTATAGGCCCCATTCTGTAAAAGGGCATCCAGCCTCTACTTTCGATTTTCTTTTCGTTTTGTACATGCTTTTTCTGTAATTCTTCTAGACTTACTTCCCGCCAAAAACGGAGAAGAGGCGACTATGCAGTTCTTGTTGGAACTTGTGGGCATTCTCACCAACTACGTCAGGAAGACGTTTGATCGTTCCACCAAGGTTCTAGACTTCCACCACCCTCACCAGCTGCTCGAGGGCATGGAGGGATTCAACCTCGAGCTCTCTGACCAGCCAGAGTCCCTCGAGCAGATCCTCGTGGACTGCAGGGACACGCTCAAGTACGGCGTGCGAACAGGTATATACAATAGACTACTTAACTGGCCACAACAAAGTTACGTGAAACAGGCTACAGCTTTAAACCAGCCTTTTCCTTTTCATGCTTTCAGGACAGTTTTTGTGTGCATTAATTACGTTTCCAATCTTTGCATTTCTTATATTTCCAATTGTGAAATTTCTTCCTTAGTTCTTCCTTTGAGCAGTTTAAATGAGTGTGAAATAAAGACAAGTAATTCTCTCACCAAGCCAGCAGACTAAAAGCTTATTGCCATTGGAGAAAGCATTAGCCTATAAAGATAATTGAGATATGTTTTTGTTTCTCTCCTTCCTTAATTGGAAATTACATGAGAAACGAAGACGGTTCATTCTGCTTTTTTAGGATACATTCCAATCCAAAACAACCAATATTGCTGTAGGCTTAAATGGTTAGCTTAGTCTATATGAAACTTGACCAACCGGTAGGTCAAATATTTCCATATTGTTTAGGCTTCCTAAAAATGTTTAACGCACCGCTGTATGTGTTTCAGATATGAACATTTCTTCAGACGTTATTGGGATACAATTTGTTTTATCTTTATCACAGTGATCTGCTCGTGTTCACAACACTTGAGCAAAATGGAATGCTACACAAAACCATTTGAGCATAAGCTGTTCCCTTGATCAGCAACATCCAATCACAATGACGGGTCATTGTACCCCTGGTAATTCTCCCCTGATTTTATTAAACCAAGTACCGCCCGCGGGGACACAAACCTGCGTGGGATTTTACAAGCCGTTAGGAACGACAACAGTCAAACTGTCCCTTGGGTTTACTTCTAAAGACCTTTAACTTAATTCATTGAACATTTACACACAAAGTGACGATAGTTTAAAAAACATTGTCGCTCGATTTATGCGTTTGTCTGAATCAATTAGCCTACGGCAGTTGAGTCTCATGCCTTCATTCCAATGACGCTATCACGGGCGCTGTCCACGGTGTTGAAATACAGTTTACCACGCCGGAGCAAATCCACTTCGCTTTCGTATCTCTGATATTGCGCTCTTTAGTTAGTTAGTCAGTCCGCCAGTCAGTCCGTTCGTCTAGGGGGCTACATGACATAAATACAATATTAGTAGCCTAGTGATGATGATTGTTGTTGGTGAATTTCATTCAAACATAATCTTCAAGCTCTGTGAGCATCTAGGCTAGCCTACTCTAAATGTCATGTAACCTTGTTATCAGTGGCTAAGTGCAGTGTCCCCATCTAGTACCTCCAAGGCAAATGTTCCACTGAATCTCAGGTCACAATAGGAATACAGCAAAGAGTGAATGTGTGAGTTTCAGAAAATAACCTGTCTGAGTTTATATCAAATGGTTTGTTTTCATTACAGGAAAGAACACACACTGTTTCAACCCTTGTGGTAGATGTGTGTTTTTACAAGGTTATAGAAACCTTGCAGGCAAATATTCCACTATGTATAATTTTAATTTGTAAAGTCCCATTCAGATTGAATCTCTTCTCTCTGTCTCTCTCTGTGTCCCAGGTCATCCACGGTTCTTCAACCAGCTGTCCACGGGGCTGGACATCATTGGGCTGGCTGGGGAGTGGCTCACCTCCACAGCCAACACCAACATGTGAGTCATACACTGCTGTTTTTGTGTGCGTAAAGGTGTGTCGACATCACTGTGCTGACTAGCCGACGTTTTCAGGATTGTTGTTAACGATAAAGATAACGATAAAGTCGGAAAGGGAATGTGATGATTGTAGTTTGCGAGAAAGCCCCAGTGGGTTGTTGTTGACATTTCAAGGATTTACGCCATGTAGCAAAAATAGAATCAAATCATTCGTTCTCAGTTAGTGTGGCTCTCCTAAAATCTTCTCAGTTACAGTACCTTGGGGTTGAATGAAGGCCAAGGCCTTTGATTGGCTAGGTCAGAGAGGTTTAAGATGGCTGTCATATGGGCTTGTTATATAAAATGTTTGTTTTTTCATCTGACTGCTGTTGGCACTGTACCAACCGTGTATTGAACAGCAGCCCTGAATACCATACATCTCGGATAACACGCACACACCTACACACACACACACACATGCCCCATGGGCTGGTTAGATTGCATATTGATCAGAGCTCGGTGTTACATGTCTTGGTGGTCTAATCTGATAGAGGTTATGAAGCCCTGCAAAGCTAAACAACACCAGATACAGGACACATCATACAGGACACATCATACGGGACACATCATACGGGACACATCATACAGGACACATCATAAAGGAGCGTGAGTGTGTGTGTAGGTGTAGGTGTAGGTGTGTGTGAGTGTGTGTGTGTGTGTGTGTGTGGAATCTGAGATGTATAGTATAGGCTACATAGGCTATGGCTATGGAATGGGCCTACCATTGCAGTTGTGACATAGGCTACTATAACATACAGTGGGGCAAAAAAGTATTTAGTCAGCCACCAATTGTGCAAGTTCTCTCACTTAAAAAGATGAGAGAGGCCTGTAATTTTCATCATAGGTACACTTCAACTATGACAGACAAAATGAGGAAAAAAAATCCAGAAAATCACATTGTAGGATTTTTAATGAATTTATTTGCAAATTATGGTGGAAAATAAGTATTTGGTCAATAACAAAAGTTTATCTCAATACTTTGTTATATACCCTTTGTTGGCAATGACAGAGGTCAAACGTTTTCTGTAAGTCTTCACAAGGTTTTCACACACTGTTGCTGGTATTTTGGCCCATTCCTCCATGCAGATCTCCTCTAGAGCAGTGATGTTTTGGGGCTGTCGCTGGGCAACACGGACTTTCAACTCCCTC
>QNTS01007251.1:5148-23646 GCA_003317085.1 Hucho hucho
ACATCATTGATACAGTTGAAGTCGGACGTTTACATGCACTTATGTTGGAGTCATTAAAACTCGTTTTTCAACCACTCCACAAATTTCATAACAAACTGTAGTTTTGGCAAGTCGGTTAGGACATCTACTTTGTGCATGACACAAGTAATTTTTCCAACAATTGTTTACAGACAGATTATTTCACTTATAATTCACTGTATCACAATTCCAGTGGGTCAGAAGTTTACATACACTAAGTTGACTGTGCCTTTAAACAGCTTGGAAAATTCCAGAAAATGATGTCATGGCTTTAGAAGCTTCTGATAGGCTAATTTACATAATTTGTGTCAATTGGAGGTGTACCTGTGGATGTATTTCAAGGCCTTCCTTCAAACCCAGTGCCTCTTTGCTTGACATCATGGGAAAATCAAAAGAAATCAGCCAAGACCTCAGAAAAAAATTGTAGACCTCCACAAGTCTGGTTCATCCATGGGAGCAATGATGCAGCCGTCATACCGCTCAGGAAGGTGACGCGTTCTGTCTCCTAGAGATGAACGTACTTTGGTGCAAAAAGTGCAAATCAATCCCAGAACAACAGCAAAGGACCTTGTGAAGATGCGGGAGGAAACAGGTACAAAAGTATTTATATCCACAGTAAAACGAGTCCTATATCGACAGCCTGAAAGGTCGCTCAGCAAGGAAGAAGCCACTGGGCCAAGACCGTCATAAAAAACAGACTCCGGTTTGCAATTGCACATGGGGAAAAAGTTTGTACTTTTTGTAGAAATGTCCTCTGGTCTGATGAAACAAAAATAGAACTGTTTGGCCATAATGACCTTAGTTATGTTTGGAGGAAAAAGGGGGAGGCTTGCAAGCCGAAGAACACCATCCCAACTGTGAAGCACGGGGGTGGCAGCATCATGTTGTGGGGGAGCTTTGCTGCAGGAGGGACTGGTGCACTTCACAAAATAGATGGCGTCATGAGGGAGGAAAATTATGTGGCTATATTGAAGCAACATCTCAAGACATCAGTCAGGAAGTTAAAGCTTGGTCGCAAATGGGTCTTCCAAATGGACAATGACCCCAAGCATACTTCCAAAGTTGTGGCAAAAGGGCTTAAGGACAACAAAGTCAAGGTATTGGAGTGGCCATCACAAAGCCCTGACCTCAATCCTATAGAACATTTGTGGGCAGAACTGAAAAGGCGTGTGCGAGCAAAGAGGCCTACAAACCTGACTCAATTACACCAGCTCTGTCAGGAAGGAATGGGCCAAAATTCACCCAACTTATTGTGGGAAGCTTGTGGAAGGCTACCCAAAATGTTTGACCCAATTTAAAGGCAATGCTACCAAATATGAATTGAGTGTATGTAAACTTCTGACCCACTGGGAATGTGATGAAAAAAATAAAAGCTGAAATAAATCATTCTCTCTACTATTATTCTGACATTTCACATTCTTAAAATAAAGTGGTGATCCTAACTGACCTAAGACAGGGAATTTTTACTAGGATTAAATGTCAGGAATTGTGAAAAACTGAGTTTAAATGTATTTGGCTAAGGTGCATGTAAACTTCCAACTTCTACTGTATATACAGAGAAAAGTGTCGGCCCGAGAATTGAACCCTGTGGCACCCCCATAGAGACTGCCAGAGGTCCGGACAACAGGCCCTCCGATTTGACACACTGACCTCTATCTGAGAAGTAGTTGGCGAGGCAGTCATTTGAGAAACCAAGGCTATTGAGTCTGCTGATAAGAATGCGGTGATTGACAGAGTCGAAAGCCTTGGCCAGGTCGATGAAGACGGCTGCACATTACTGTCTTTTATCGATGGCGGTTCTGATATTGTTTAGGACTTTGAGCATGGCTGAGGTGCACCCATGACCAGCTAGGAAACCAGATTGCATAGTGGAGAAGATACGGTGCGATTCGAAATGGTCGGTGATCTGTTTGTTAACTTGGCTTTCAAAGATTTTAGAAAGGCAGGGCAGGATGAATATAGGTCTATAACAGTTTGGGTCTAGAGTGTCTCCCCCTTTGAAGAGGGGGATGACCGCGGCAGCTTTCCAATCTTTGGGGATCTCAGACGATACGAAAGAGAGGTTGAACAGGCTAGTAATAGGGGTTGCAACAATTTTGGGAAAGAGAGGTTCCAGATTGTCTAGCCCATCTGATTTGTAGGGATCCAGATTTTGCAGCTCTTTCAGAACATCAGCTGTCTGGATTTGGGTGATGGGAGAGGGGCTTGGGCAAGTTGCTGCAGGGGGTGCAGAGCTGTTGGCCGGGTTAGGGGTTGCCAGGTGGAAAGCATGGCCAGCCGTAGAAAAATGCTTATTGAAATGATCGATTATCGTAGATTTATGGGTGGGGAAAGTGTTTCCTAGCCTCAGTGCAGTGGGCAGCTGGGAGGAGGTGCTCTTATTCTCCATGGACTTTAATGTCCCAAAACGTTTCTGTTTGAAAAAGCTAGCCTTAGCTTTCCTAACTGACTGGGTATATTGGTTCCTGACTTCCCTGAAAAGTTGCATATTGCGGGGGCTATTCGATGCTAATGCAGAACGCCACAGGATGTTTTTGTGCTGGTGAAGGGCAGTCAAGTCTGGGGTGAATCAAGGGCTATATCTGTTCTTAGTTCTACATTTTTTTGAATGGGGCATGCTTATTTAAGATTGTGAGGAAAGCACTTTTAAAGAGCAACCCGGCATCCTATCCCGACGGGATGAGGTCAATATCCTTCCAGGATACTCGGTCCAGGTCGATTAGAAAGGCCTGCTCGCTGAAGTGTGTTAGGGAGCGTTTGACAGTGATGAGGGGTGGTCGTTTGGCCGCGGACCCATTACGGACACAGGCAATGAGGCAGTGATCGCTGAGATCCTGGTTGAAGACGGCAGAGGTGTATTTAGATGGCAAGTTGGTCAGGATGATATCTAAGAGAGTCCCCATGGTTACGGATTTAGGGTTGTACCTGGTAGGTTCCTTGATAATTTGTGTGAGATTGAGGGCATCTATCTTAGATTGTAGGACGGCCGGGGTGTTAAACATATCCCAGTTTAGGTCACCTAACAGTACTAACTCTGAAGATAGATGGGGGGCAATCACATATGGTGTCCAGGGCACAGCTGGGGGCTGAGGGGGGTCTATAACAAGCTGCAACGGTGAGAGACTTGTTTCTGGAAAGGTGGATTTTTAAAAGTTGAAGCTCTAATTGTTTGGGCACAGACCTGGATAGTATGACAGAACTCTGCAGGCTATCTCTGCAGTAGATTGCAACTCCGCCCCCTTTTGGAAGTTCTATCTTGTCGGAAAATGTTGTAGTTGGGGATGGAAATTTCTGGATTTTTGGTGGCCTTCCAAAGCCAGTATTCAGACACGGCTAGGACATCAGGGTTGGAGGAGTGTGCTAAAGCAGTGAATAAAACAAACTTAGGGAGGTTGCTTCTGATGTTAACATGCATGAAACCAAGGCTTTTACCATTACAGAAGTCAACAAATGAGAGCGCCTGGGGAATGGGAGTGGTGCTGGGGGCTACAGGGCCTGGGTTAACCTCTACATCACCAGAGGAGGAGTAGGATAAGGGCACGGCTAAAGAACTGGTCGTCTAGTGCGTTCATGACAAAGAGTAAAAGGAGCAGATTTCTGGGCGTGGAAGAATAGATTCAAGGCATAATGTACAGACAAGGGTATGGTAGGATGTGAGTACAGTGGAGGTAAACCTAGGCATTGAGTGACGATGAGAGAGGTTTTGTCTCTAGAGGCATCAGTTAAGCCAGGTGAGGTCACTGCATGTGTGAGGGGTGGGACAAAAGGGCTATCTAATGCATATTGGGCAGGGCTGGGGGCTCTACAGTGAAATAAGACAATAATCACTAACCAAAACAGCAATAGACAAGGAATATTGACATTAGGGAGGGGCATGTGTAGCCGAGTGATCATAGGGTACAATGAGTAGCAATAGGTGAGTCAGGGAGCCAAATTCAATAGTCGCTACTATGCTAGGTGAGCTGGAGACACAGCAATTCAGACAGCTAGCGGGCCGGGGCTAGCAGATGGGCCTTCGGCGATGTCGCAACAGAAGAGCCTGTTGAAACCAGCTCAGATGATTACGTCGGCAGACCAGTCGTGATGGATCGGCGGGGCTCAGTGTCGGCAGTAAAGGGTCCAGGCCAATTTGCAAAAGAGGTATTGTAGCCCAAGAATTAGCTGGTGGACCACTTCGGCAAGCCGGGAGATGGGCCTAGTTCGAGGCTAGCTCAAGGCTAACTGGTGCTTGCTTCTTGACAGAGACGTTAACCAGGAGTAGACATTCGGATTGCAGCTAGCTAGCTACGGTGATCCGGTGTAAAGGTTCAGAGCTTGCGGTAAGAATCCGGAGATGTGGTAGAGAAAAAGCAGTCCGATATGCTCTGGGTTGATATCGAGCTGTGCAGACTGGCAGGTATTGACCGAGCTGAGGCTGGCTGTTGTCCGAGTTAACGGTGAAGACCGCTAGCAGTGGCTAACTGACTAGTAGCTAGTTAGCTGGCTAGCTTCTGATGGGGGTTCCGGTTCTAAAGTATAAAAATAGCAGTTCCGTACCCCATTGGGTGAGGCGGGTTGCAGGAGAGTATATTCAGTCCGTAGATTGAAAGTGATATTAAAATATATACGAAATATATACGAAAAGAAAACTATATATAAAACGATATTTACACGGGACAGGATGGGACAAGACAAAAAACACGTCCGACTGCTACGCCATCTTGGAATGTGTCGACCCTATCGACAACAGAGAGATGTTATTGATGTGCTTTGTCTGTCTCCAATGTAAAAAAAAATAAAAAATTCCACACAAATTACTTTTTTACTTATTTTAGGTTTAAGGAAGTGTGTAGGTCACATTCTGTATCATACAACTATGAAGGTTATATATGTATAACCACCTGCTCGATAGGAATCCAGCTGTCTGTGTCTCGAGTGATCTAGAACTGTCTACTTTTTTGTGTTCCGACTTATAAAATAGAAAGAATAATAAGTAATGTAAACATATTATCAATAATTACCAGGAAGATTTACAACATAATTTGTTTTAAATGATGAAATGTTTGAAAACTGGCCTCAGGTTATTGAGGGATCTGATTTAGATTAAACCTCATAGCAAGGTAGTTTTATCATGTGGAAATTTCATTCTGGTCTCTCTTAAAATAAACACTGTCTTTGGCAGGAGGAAAACCAATCTTGGAGGGACCAAAGACGTCCAAACCAGCAAGACGACACCTCTGCTCCCATTGTGGAAAGAGTTTTAACCAGTTAGTTAGCTTGAAAAGACATGAGAGGGTACACACAGGAGCGAAGCCACACCATTGCTCCCAGTGTGGAAAGAGTTTTAAGCGGTTAGACACCCTCAAAGCTCATGAGCGAATACACACAGGGGAGAAGCCATGCCATTGCGCCCAGTGTGGAAAGAGTTTTACCCAATTAGGAAGCCTGAAAGAACACATGAGACTGCACACAGGGGAGAGGCCTTTCCATTGCTCCCAGTGTGGAAAGAGTTTTAGCCAGTCAGGAAGCCTGAAAGCTCACGAGCGAATACACGCAGGGGAGAAGCCTTACCACTGCTCCCAGTGTGCAAAGCGTTTTATCCAATTAGGAAGCCTGAAAGAACACATGAGACTGCACACAGGGGAGAAGCCTTACCACTGCTCCCATTGTTCGAAGCGTTTTACCCATTTAGGAAACTTGAAAGCTCATGAGCGAATACACACAGGGGAGAAGCCTTACCACTGCTCCCACTGTGGAAAGTGTTTTAACTATTCAGGAAAGCTGAAAGAACACATGAGACTGCACACAGGGGAGAAGCCTTACAAATGCTCAGACTGTGGGAAGACGTATTACTCATCACAGTCACTTAAACATCACGTGCGAATCCACACAGAAGTGAAGAATTACTTCTCCTAGTGTGTAAATTGATATTTCACATCACATTGACTTAAAATTCATCATAGAACATACACAGTTCTATCAGTGTCTTATATTGTTGACCGAGAATGTGTTTACTTGTTTATACCATATGAAATTGAATTGTTCTAAGTATACTCAAACATATATTTGAATGTTTTTATTATAAAACATGAATTGAATATGGAGTATGTCAGTTTGAATATAGAGTTGATCAAATTCCATGTGTTTTAAATGGTCCTTTTTTAAACTCTGACTGTGTGTGTTTATCTGGGTGTCATTCCTCCAGCACTACAGATAATCAAGTGATATTTGGATGTGATGCATTTGCTCCATTGTTTACATTTGCATTGTTGGCCCACTGGTGATTTAATGCAATGAAAATGTTCAGACTCTAATGTAAAATGTTAATTGTATGTGTCCACATAACTGAGTATGTGACTAACCTTGTGAAACTGTCCTATTATAATCTCCTGTTCTGATGAGTATCATCCTGCGTTGCAAACTAGCTTGCACCTGCGTTCTTATATGAATAAAGTCCCACCCAGGAACAGAAAACTATAAAGATATGTGCCCATCGCCCAATGCTTCAGAATTCATCTACACTGCGCTGTGTAACTCTGTTATTCTCTCTGAGCTCAGAAATAAAGAATCTTGGTTTGACTCTCCCACGGATTGCTGTTTCATAATTGTCTCAATGAAGAGTTTCTTTTTCAACTTTCCTGGGGGAATTTACAAGCCTCCCACTGGTTGAATAAACGTTGTTTCCATGTCATTTCAACAAAACAAATCCATGAGATGTTGTTAGATCAATGCAGAAAACTGATTGTATTTGTAAAAATCCATCAACATCAGGAATCTTTATTTTTCACCCAACTTGAATTCACTTTAGTTGACGACTCAAAGAAGTGTAAATAGAAACTAGATGTTGAACTGACGTCTGTGCCCAGTGAGCTGGTTTGAATAAGCGGCAGGTGTTGGATCAATATCCACCTTAGTAGCTAAGTTTCCATGCAATTTGCCACAGATTTTCATGTGAATATTCTCAAATCTGCGTTAAACAATATACACATTTTCCCACCAGAAATGTTTCCATCAAACAGACTTATTTTGGATAAAAGGCTTTGCGAGACAAATAAAACTTTTGCTGTTAAAATCCTCTGACTGTAGGTACCGAATGAAAACTGGGTTTCTTGAAAAACGTGCACGTGCACTGTAGCCAATTCACAGATACAGTGCTGGTAGGCTACCTTCATGATGAGATTATTATGGATAAGAGCCATATTATTTTATTTGTCAAATGGCAACCAAACATTGATCATCATGTCACCAGAATAAGACCATCAAAATGTATTGGAAAGGAGCATCAAGCTCATCACTTTCACCACCCTGTGAAGTTCATAACTTATTTCATCTGTAGCCTAATAAACTGCATGGGTTCCCAAGTCGTAGTGGGAGGACCACACAACATATCATCACGTGACTCCAAGTTAACTAAGATATGATGGTTATTATATAAATATTTGCATATAAAGTTTCCATCGCCATTTCTCGCTTACACATTTTTTCTGACACAAAAGGATCCCACTAACGAACAAACAAATTGTCTGTCTGCATTTATAAAATTGTAAAACCATATCCTGTTTCCATCAGCCCAGTCATTACTTTTGAAATGGTTGGATCAATATCCACCTTCATGATATGGATGAAGCCTGATTTGGAATATCTGAGTAGTTCTATATGACGTCATAATACACCCCTCTGATAATCAAGTGATATTTGGAATGTCTGAGTAGTTCTATCTGACGTCATAATACACCCCTCTGATAATCAAGTGATATTTGGAATGTCTGAGTAGTTCTATATGACGTCATAATACACCCCTCTGATAATCAAGTGATATTTGGAATGTCTGAGTAGTTCTATATGATGTCATAATGCATCCCTCTGATAGTGATCCATCTGCTCCATTGTTTCCATGTCAGTTGGTTTCCCACTCTGATGATTTATATCTGACAGAGAGGCTTTAAAGGAATAGTACGGTGACATCTTAGTGGGGCTTGAAATAAATAGTATGGTCACATTTTACAGATTGTGGCTCAGTATGCTTAGTGTGAAAAAAGAACAATAACTATTTATTGATCATGTATTTTCTTATTCAGATTCTACATCTACATAGAGGCAAACAGTATATTCAAGTTTATAAAAACAATTTGAATTATTATTCATCAGAAACTCCTATAGCAACAATACACTGCAGCTTTGACGTCAAGAAGAGAATGGGCTGATAGGTGGTGGTGCTACTCTATAGGTAAGGCTGTCCAATATGAATGTTCAATACACACAATAGGTTGATCAGTAGCCAGTTAGCTAGCTGCTACAGTCCAATATTAATGTTCAATACACACAATAGGTTGAATGTTGACCAATATGAATGTTCATAATGAGGGGACATAAAGGTGGGCTCTGCTGTCTACATGGGGCTCCTGCTGCAGGTAGCCTAGCGGTTAAGAGTGTTGGGCCAGTAACCGAAAGATCCCTGGTTTGAATCCTAGAGACGACTAGGTGAAAAATCTGTCAATTTGCCCTTGAGGACAACAGCAGAGCCTCATGTTTCTCCCATTCATCTCTGCAAATCCTCTCAAGCTCTGTCAGGTTGGATGGGGAGCGTCGCTACACAGCTATTTTCAGGTCTCTCCAGAGATGTTAGATCGGGTTCAAGTCCGGGCTCTGGCTGGGCCACTCAAGGACATTCAGAGACATCTCCCAAAGCCACTTTTGCGTTGTCTTGGCTGTGTGCTTAGGGTGGTTGTCCTGTTGGAAGGTGAACCTTCGCCCCCCAGTCTGAGGTCCTGAGTGCTCTGGAGCAGGTTTTCATCAATGATCTCAATATACTTTGCTCCGTTCATCTTGCCCTCGATCCTGACGAGTCTCCCAGTCCATGCCACTGAAAAACATCCCCACAGCATGATGCTGCCAACCCCATGCTTCACCGTAGGGATGGTGCCAGGTTTCCTCCAGACGTGACGCTTGGCATTCAGGTCAAAGAGTTCAATCTTGGTTTCATCAGACCAGTGATTTTTGTTACTCATGGTCTGAGAGTCCTTTAGGTGCCTTTTGGCAAACTCCAAGCTGGCTTTCATGTGCCTTTTACTGAGGAGTGGCTTCCGTCTGGCAGCTCTACCATAAAGTCCTGATTGGTGGAGTGATGCAGAGATGGTTGTCCTTCTGGAAGGTTCTCCCATCTCCTCAGAGGAGCTCTGTCAGAGTGGCCATCGGGTTCTTGGTCATCTCCCTGACCAAGGCCCTTCTCCCCCAATTGTTCAGTTTGGCCGGGCAGTCAGCACTAGGAAGAGTCTTGGTGGTTGCAAACTTCTTCCTTTTAAGAATGATGGGGACCTTCAATGCTGCAGAAATGTTTTGGTACACTTCCCCAGATCTGTGCCGTGACAGAGCAAATGTGTATTAACACACAACCTATTCATATAAGTATTTATTCATCATCTACATGTTCATATTAAGCTTCTACGTCTGTGTACAGGAAAGTATTATTTGTAAGACGTAAGAGAAAATATATCAGTTTATTGTTAAATTATTATGCCGTTCTTTCCAGAACAAAAAGTGTAGTAACTATTGTTTCCAAACTGCGTTCCCCACTCCAGCCAGCAGATGGCGATGTGCGTCTTTCAGGTGATGCTTCTTGCGTGACGTATAATGGACTGGACGGGACGCTTCTTCAGGAACAACAACACGGCTACTCTTTCAACCACCTCGGTAGCTTGCTAGCCGACATAAAACTGAAAGATTGACGCTTTAGGCCATGTTAATGTACATTAGCTAATCTCAGTGTTTTAAATACATTTCGGTTTACGTATCTACTGGTTAACTTTAACCTAATGTGCTTGTTCAATTTTCAGATTTAACTAACTAACTAACTAAGATCCCTGATCATGAGCTCACTAAACTACTCCTCCCCTGCTAAAGAAGAGGAGGTCTGCTGTGTGGAGAAAGAATCTTTCAGAATGAAAAAGGAGGAAGAGGAGGCTGGTATAGTGAAAGAAGAAGAGGATGTTATGGTGAAAAAAGAGGAAGAGGATGCTATCTCAATAAAGGTGAAGAAGGAAGACGTTTTGGGAGTGAAAGAGGAGGAGACNCCCACTCCAGCCAGCAGATGGCGATGTGCGTCTTTCAGGTGATGCTTCTTGCGTGACGTATAACGGACTGGACGGGACGCTTCTTCAGGAACAACAACACGGCTACTCTTTCAACCACCTCGGTAGCTTGCTAGCCGACATAAAACTGAAAGATTGACGCTTTACACCATGTTAATGTACATTAGCTGATCTCAGTGTTTTAAACATACTTCTGTTGACGTATCAACTGGTTAACTTTAACCTAATTTGGTTGTTCTATTTGTAAACGTGTTAAATATTGATACTGAGGTTAGCACTAGGCTAGTCGCTAATGCTAAATAACATCCCTGATCATGAGCTCACTAAACTACTCCTCCCCTGTTAAAGAAGAGGAGGTCTACTGCGTGGAGAAAGAAGCTCTGAGGCTGAACATTGTCGTGAAAGAAGAGGAGGATGTTATAGGGGAAACAGAGGAAGAACCTTTTAGAGAGGAAGAGGAGGCTATCTCAATAAAGGTGAAGAATGAAGACGTTTTGGGAGTGAAAGAAGAGGAGACAGAATATCAGATTACCACCAGTGAGTACTGTCTTAAACAGGGGCACAAACTATGCAGTTGTTGAACTAATGTGTGGTTTTAAAGGGGCATTCTACTGAAGTTCTACACTTGAATATGTTGTTCAGTACTGTAGGAATTGTTGAAGGGGCAATCTGCCATTGGTACATATCTTTTGGGGAATTTTAGATTAGACGTATTGAATTCTCCATGTGGTCTACATTAAAGTGCACCTCATTTAATATAACAGGCTTTTCAAATTCAATATTGGAGCATAATATCTACTTAAAATATCAAAGGGACGCAAAAGGCATACATTTTGTGGAACGACCCTTTCACGTTTAGAGAGGTGAATGCCTTTTGAAAGACCCTATGATTGTAATAGATCATAAGTTTACCATCTGTTTGATGTTCTCGTTCACACAGGAGAGAGACATGACTATTGTGGATCCTCTGGGGAGCCTCAACAACATCCTGATGCAGACAAGGCAGAGAAGAGTCTCTCCAGATCAGAACACCAGATGGTACAGCTTGGTCTGGTCTAGCATACAGCTTGCTCTATCTGGGCTGGGTTTCTGTAAAGCACTTTATGTCAACAGTGACATCAGCATCCATAATGATATGTGTCTGTGTCACCTCTTTATGGTTACCAGGACAACGCTAGCCCTTCCTCCCTCCCGGTGTCCCTGTGTCGTGCCTCTCCCGGTAGCACCTTACTGCTGGGTATGAAGAGGTTGTCTGTGCTGCTGGTGGACTGCAGGAAAACAACGGGGCTGAGTGGAACTGTGAGAGGAGGAGAAGAGAAGAAAGGATCAGATTTGACACATCAAAGTAAGTGCTGTAGTTTAGTTTGAACAAATGAAATAGATCTGCCATCTGTTACCAGGACAACCAGCAGAGTTCTGTTAGTTGACATGAAGATAGACTGGTATCTGTTACCAGAACAACCAGCAGAGTTCTGTTAGTTGACATGAAGATAGACTGGTATCTGTTACCAGGACAACCAGCAGAGTTCTGTTAGTTGACATGAAGATAGACTGGTATCTGTTACCAGGACAACCAGCAGAGTTCTGTTAGTTGACATGAAGATAGACTGGTATATTTCCACCACAGTAGACAGTTCTGTTAGTTGACATGAAGATAGACTGGTGGATATGGATGTTATGAATATCATAACACTGAAAAAGGATTCTGCCAATGAAAAGAGAGAAACCAATAGACCATATAAAACCTTGATGAAAGTTAGCTTTAGAGAGAAAGTTTCAAGATGATCTGATGTAAGGTGCATGTTTTACAAAAACATTTCCTCAAAACATTATGGATGTTACATTGCCTGTCCCAGTCAACCCCCTATCTTTACAAGACTCTAGAACAGGCAAACTAAACTCCAGACACTTCAATGTGGTCTGTATTGCTTCATTAACATCTGATCTACAGAACTTGTTAAAAATGGCAAATATATATTTTAAAACAAGTTTATTTTTTCTATCTTGGCCTCTCTCTGTAATGGACAAAATGCATTAAATGTCCTACTTTAACAGGTGAAATAAAGCCTGAACTCCGACATATAGACCTTACAGAACATGGTTTCATTTGGAAATGACTCACTTTATTCATTTCATGTGTAACTGACGCCAGTGTGCTGCTAACAGATTAGTTTCCTCCACTGTCCCTGTCCCCATACCGGGCTCAAACTAGTGATCCTCTGCTTCTCTACACACGGGACCCTCCTTGATAATGAACTCTATTCAGAGTGCTAGAGCCACACACTCACTATAGCACAATAAAGTGGTGTGTATTTAACAGATGGTGAGATCAGAAACAAATCAGGCCCTTTGTTTGCTCTGTTTCAGAGCTACTCTGCGGGAAAGCCTTTTCAACTATAAAGATGTATTTGGCTTCCATTTGGGCTGCAACAACAATACAGTGGAACACCCCCTGATCTGTTGTTTTATGAAGGCTCACCTACGCCCAGTACCCAAACAGCCAGTCCCATCCTGGGAGTTTTCTGTTGTGCTTGAGGCTATTTCTGCTGTTTGAGCCACTGGAAAGAGTAGAAATTAGATTTAAACCCGCTTTACTTTAGTCATTACATCCGTGTAAGGAGTTACACCCCCATACCTTCATGAGGTTCTATAGTAGCAAGGATCAGACACCTCCGGAGGGCTTGATGGCTCAATCCACCAGAGGTATGGCTACATCATAGGCATTGTTCAAAGGCATCTCTGTTCAAGAGATGTGTAATGCAGCATGTTGTGGTGATATACCTTCATGAGGTTCTACTGACTGGACATCACTACACATACGGTGAGTAGAGTGGGGACCTCTGAGAGTATATGAGCTCTATGGTAGACCTCTGATAAACTTAAGTTACATGGTGTTCTATGCTAATTTATCTGAATAAAATGGCCCATAACTTTAACCCAAGCAGAAATCCTGGAACTGATATTCCCTTACATTATATTATATACGTTTTTCAATATTCATAAATTCATGTAAGAATTGTTTGAATGAAATTAAAATGCTACTCATATTGCAGAGCAAGCTTCATATGCCACCCATTGTTGATTTGTGGTCTGTAGCGTCTAATGATGAAACATTATGGAGTCTTAAAGGAGGACTGTAGCATCTAATGATGAAACATTATGGAGTCTTAAAGGAGGACTGTAGCATCTAATGATGAAACATTATGGAGTCTTAAAGGAGGCCTGTAGCGTCTAATGATGAAACATTATGGAGTCTTAAAGGAGGACTGTAGCGTCTAATGATGAAACATTATGGAGTCTTAAAGGAGGACTGTAGCATCTAATGATGGAACATTATGGAGTCTTAAAGGAGGCCTGTAGCATCTAATGATGGAACATTATGGAGTCTTAAAGGAGGACTGTAGCATCTAATGATGAAACATAGAGTCTTAAAGGGGGACTGTAGCATCTAATGATGAAACATTATGGAGTCTTAAAGGAGGACTGTAGCATCTAATGATGAAACATTATGGAGTCTTAAAGGAGGACTGTAGCATCTAATGATGAAACATTATGGAGTCTTAAAGGAGGACTGGGATGAAAAGGGAAATGAAAGAGGATATCTAGTCAGTCACAACTGAATCCATTCACCCTAAATGTGTCTTCCACATTGAACCCAACCCCTCTGAATCAGAGTGGTGCGGGGGCTGGTTAATCGTTATCGGCTCTTAGGGAGCAGTTGTTGTTGGGGGTAACTGCCTTGCTCAAGGGCAGAAAGGCAGCTTTTTTCTACCTTGCTGATCCGAACCAGCAAATTTTCTGTTACTGGCCCAACATTCTTAATCTCTCGTCTACAAATGTCACAAATGTTCCAACTTAAATTCATTATTTCTCAATTGTGCTTTAAAGGATGTTTACCCAAAATCCAGAATCTCTGAAGTGATTCCGTACATTGGAACAAGTCCAGTGGAGTTTGCCCTCTCCCCCTCTCTCTCCCTGTAGTGCTGTACTGAAACAGCTGCAAAAACGTGTACGTGACTCGTGACGTTTCTGGATGCGGGCCTCGCTCTGCTGCTTTGCCAGTTAATTTGTTATTTTTATTAAAGCTATGGCATTTGGCTTTCACCTGGAATTGTTTATTTATGTCTGAGAGAAAAAAACACTTTTCAACCCATAAAACATACAAATATGATGTCATAGTGAATTCATGACATGTGAATGAACAAGCCATTTCATACTTTATAACATGGCTATATACAGTGCCTTCGGAAAGTATTCAGAACCCTTCACTTTTCACACATTATGTTACGTTAGTCTAATTAAATCTACACACAATACCCCATAATGACAAAGCGAAAACAGTTTTTTAGACATTTTTGCAAATGTATGAAAAAAAAATCTTATTTATTCAAACCCTTTGCTGTGAGACTCTGAATGGAGCTGAGGTGCATCCTGTTTTCATTGATCATCTTTGAGATGTTTCTACGACTTGAGTAGAGTCCACCTGTGGACACGATTTGGGAAGGCACACACCTGTCTTTGTAAGGTCTCACACTTGACAGTGCATGCCCAGACTTGACCCTGATCGAACATCTCTGGAGAGACCTGAAAATAACTGTGCAGCACTGCTCACCATCCATCTTGAGCTTGAGAGGATCTGCTGAGAATGAGAGAAACTCCCCAAATACAAGTGTGCCAAGCTTGTAGCGTCATACCCAAGAAGACTCAAGGCTGTAATCGCTGCCAAAGGTGCTTCAACAAAGTACTGTGGGTCTGAATACTTTTGTAAATGTGGTATTTCAGTTTTTATTTTTAATACATTTGTATAAAAAAATTGAAAATCCAGTTTTTGCTTTGTCATTATGCGGTAAAGTTTGCAAATTTTAACGAGGTAAAAATACAAGTCAAGGGGTCTGAATACTTTCCGAAGGCACCTGTGTATATACAGTTGAAGTCGGCAGTTTTGCTTGACATCATGGGAAAATCTAAAGAAATCAGTCATGACTTCTTCTTTGTAGACCTCCACAAGTCTGGTTCATCCTTGGGAGCAATTTCCAAACGCCTGAAGGTACCACGTTCATCTGTACAGACAATAGTACGCAGGTATAAACACCATGGGACCACGCAGCCGTCATATCGTTCAGGAAGGAGACACGTTTTTTGTCTCCCCCTGAGATGAATGTACTTTGGCTCGAAAAGTGCTGGAGGAAACGGGTCTATATCCACAGCAAAACGAGTCTTATATTGACATAATCTGAAAGGCCGCTTAGCAAGGAAGAAGCCACTACTCCAAAACCGCCATAAAAAAGCCAGACTACGGTTTGCAACTGCACATAGGGACAAGGATTGTACTTTTTGGAGAAATGTCCTCTGGTCTGATGAAACAAAAATAGACCTGTTTGGTCATAATGACCATTGTTATGTTTGGAGGAAAAAAGTGGAGGCTTGCAAGCCGAAGAACACCATCCCAACCGTGAAGCACGGGGGTGGCAGCATCATGTTGTGGGGGTGCTTTGCAAAAAGATGGCATCATGAGGAGGGAAATGTATGTGGATATATTGAAGCAACAGCTCAAGACATCAGTCAAGAAGTTAAAGCTTGGTCGCAAATGGGTCTTCCAAATGGACAATGACCCCAAGCATACTTCCACAGTTTTGGAAAAATGGCTTAAGGACAACAAAGTCAAGGTATTGGAGTGGCCATCACAAAGCCCTGACCTCAATCCTATAGAACATTTGTGGGCAGAACTGAAAAAGCGTGTGCAAGAAATGAGCCCTACAAACCTGACTCAGTTACACCAGCTCTGTCAGGAGGAATGGGCCAAAATTCACCCAACTTATTGTGGGAAGCTTGTGGAAGGCTACCCGAAACGTTTGATCCAAGTTAAACAATTTTAAAGGCAATGCTACCAAATATGAATTGAGTGTATGTAAACTTCTGACCCACTGGGAATGTGATGAAAGAAATAAAAGCTGAAATAAATCATCATTAAATCAGCTTTTGTACGTAAGTGAAGAATTCTGTGATCTTTTATTTCAGCTCATGAAACGTGGGACCAAAAGTTGTACATGTTGCGTTTTAATTTTTTGGATTATCTACCCAAAATATTTCATATAATTTTTTTACTTTACCCAAATATCATGACATTAATGATAGTCAAAATGTAAGTTCTGTAAAAAATGCCATTGTGTCGACCCTATCGATAACGGGGAAATGTTACTGATGTGCTTTGTGTCTGTCTTTAAGTTTTGAACTTCCACACAAATTACTTATTTACTTATTTTATGTTTAAGGAAGTGTGTAGGTCGCATTCTGTATCATATAGCTATGACAGTTATGTATTTAGAACCACCTGCTCGATGGGAATCCAGTGACGTCTGTGTCTTGAGTGTCCTAGAACTGTTTAGTTTTTTGTGTTCTGACTTATAAAACATAATGAATAAAATAAGTCATGTAAACATATTACCAGGAAGCTCTACAACATAATTTGTTTTAAAATAACACAAAGATTGTTTTAAATTATGAAATGTTTGAAAACTGGCCTCAGGATATTGAGGGATCTGATTTGGATTAAACCTCATACAGGGCAGTTTTATCATGTAGAGGTTTCATTCAGGTCTCTCTTTAAATAAACACTGTCTTTGGCAGGAGGAAAACCGAACTTGGAAGAACCAAAGACATCCAAACCAGAAAGACGACACCTCTGCTCCCTCTGTGGAAAGAGTTTTAACCAGTTAGGAAGCCTGAAAGCTCATGAGCGAATACACACAGGGGAGAAGCCTTACCACTGCTCCCAGTGTGGAGCTAGGTTTACCAGATTAGGAAGCCTGAAAAAGCATGGTAGGATACACACAGGAGCAAAGCCACACCATTGCGCCCAGTGTGGAAAGAGTTTTAACAAGTTAGGAAACATGAAATCCCATGAGCGAATACACACAGGGGAGAAGCCTTACCACTGCTCCCATTGTGGAAAGAGTTTTAGCGAGTCAGGAAACCTGAACGCTCATAAGCGAATACACACAGGGGAGAAGCCTTACCAATGCTCCCACTGCGGAAAGCGGTTTAACCATTCAGGAAAGCTGAAAGAACACATGAGTCTGCACACAGGGGAGAACCCTTGCAAATGCTCAGACTGTGGGAAGACATATTTCTCATCACGGTCACTTAAACGTCATGTGAGAATCCACACAGGAGAGAAGAATGACTTCTAGTGTGTATATTGATATTTCACATCACATTAACTTAAAATTAATCATAGAACATACACAGTGCTCCCATATGAAATTGAATTGTACAAAGTATACTCAAACATATATTTGTATGTTTTTATTAGAAAACATTAATTGAATATGGAGTATGTCAGTTTGAATATAGAGTAGATCAGATTCCATGTGTTTAAATGGTCCTTTTTTAAACTCTTGACTGTGTGTGTTTATCTGGGTGTGTCATTCCTCCAGCACTACAGATAATCAAGTGATATTTGGATGTGATGCATTTGCTCCATTGTTTACATTTACATTGTTGGCCCACTGATGATTTAATGAGATGAAAATGTTCACAGACTCTGTAATGGAAAATGTTAACTGTATGTGTCCACATAACTGAGTATGTGACTAACCTTGTGAAACTGTCCTATTATAATCTCCTGTTCTTGGGAGTATCATCCTGTGTTGCACACCAGCTGCACCCGTGTACTTGAATGAATAAAGTCCCACCCAGGAACAGGAAACTATAAAGATGTGTGCTCATCACCCAATGCTTCGGAATTCAGACTGTCTACACTGCGCTGTGTAACTCTGCTATTCTCTCTGAGCTCAGAAATAAAGAATCTTGGTTTGACTTGGACTCCAGCAGATCCTTATTTTATAATATCCACCACAACTCGACCACAGTTTCTTGTTCGACTTTCCTGGGGTCATTTACAAGCCTCCCACTGATGAATAAACGTCTGAGTAGTTCTATCTGATGTCATAATACACCCCTCTAATAATCAAGTGATATTTGGAATGTCTGAGTAGTTCTATATGATGTCATAATACACCCCTCTGATAGTGATCCATCTGCTCCATTGTTTCCATGTCATTTGGTTTCCCACTCTGATGATTTATATCTGACAGAGGGGCTTTAAAGGAATAGTATGGTGACATCTTAGTGGGGTCTGAAATAAATAGGATTATTAATCATAAACTCCTATACCAACAATACACTGCAGCTTTGACATCAAGAAGAGAATGGGGCTGATGGGGGGTGGTGCTACTCTATAGGTAAGGCTGTCCAATATGAATGTTCAATACACACAATAGGTTGATCAGTAGCTAGCTGATACTGTCCAATATGAATGTTCTATACACACAATAGGTTGATCGGTAGCCAGTTAGATAGCTGATACTGTCCAATATGAATGTTCAATACACACAATAGGTTGATCGGTAGC
>QNTS01007251.1:25849-40276 GCA_003317085.1 Hucho hucho
GGGGCGGCAGGTAGCCTAGTGGTTAGAGTGTGGGGGCGGCAGGTAGCCTAGTGGTTAGAGTGTGGGGGCGGCAGGTAGCCTAGTGGTTAGAGTGTAGGGGCGGCAGGTAGCCTAGTGGTTAGCGCGTTGGACTAGTAACTGAACGGTTGAAAGATCAAATCCCCGAACCGACAAGGTAAAAAATCTGTCGTTCTCCCCCTGAATGAGGCAGTTAACCCACTGTTCCTAGACCGTCATTGAAAATTTGTTCTTAACTGACTTGCCTACTTAAATAAAAGTTTTTAAAAAAGGGATCTCTCTGTACTTTGCTCCGTTCATCTTTCCCTCGATCCTGACTTGTCTCCCAGTCCCTGCCACTAAAAAACATCCCCACAGCATGATGCTGCCACCACCATGCTTAACCCTAAGGATGGTGCCAGGTTTCCTCCAGACGTGACGCTTGGCATTCAGGCCAAAGAGTTCAATCTTGGTTTCATCAGACCAGAGAATCTTGTTTCTCATGGTCTGAGAGTCTTTTGGCAAACCCCAAATGGGCTGTCATGTGCCTTTTACTGAGGAGTGGCTTCCGTCTGTCCATTCTACCATAAAGGCCTGATTGGTGGAGTGCTGCAGAGATGGTTGTCCTCCTGGAAGGTTCTCCCTTCTCCACAGAGGAACTCTGGAGCTCTGTCAGAGTGACCATCGGGTTCTTGGTCACCTCTCTGACCAAGGCCCATCTTCCCCGACTACTCAGTTTGGCCAGGCGGCCAGCTCTAGGAAGAGTCTTGGTGGTTCCAAACTTCTTCCATTTTAGAATGATGGAGGCCACTGTGTTCTTGGGGACCTTCAATGCTGCGGAAATGTTTCGGTACCCTTCCCCAGATCTGTGCCTCGACACAATCCTGTCTCGGAGCTCTACGGACAATTCCTTCGACCTCATGGCTTGGTTTATGCTCTCATAATAAAGGGTCTGAATACTTACTGTTGTGCAAAGAAGGTATATTTTTTATCTTTAATAAATGTTTCTAAAAACCTGTTTTTGCATTGTCATTTAAATGTTTTATATTTAACTAGACAAGTCAGTTAAGAACAAATTCTTATTTACAATGACGGCCTACCGGGGAAGGGCAGGTTAACTGCCTTGTTCAGGGGTAGAACAACAGATTTTTACCTTGTCAGTTCGGGGATTTGATCCATCAACCTTTTGGTTACTAGCCCAATGCTCTGACCAATAGGCTACCTGCCACCCCAAATTATGGGGTATTGTGTGTAGATTGCTGAATATATATATATTTTTAATCCATTTTAAAATAAAGCTGTAAGGTAACAAAATGTGGAAAAAGTCAAGGGGTCTGAATATTTTCTGAAGGCACTGTACAAACATCACATTGAATATTAAACTCACTTTCAAAAAGCTCCTTGAGGAAGAAAGGATTCCCAGATGATCTTTTAGATGTTCTGTCTTCAGGATGTTCTGTGTTGATGGCTGCTGGAGAGGGGAGGGGCAGTTGAGTGATCAGGGGGCCATTTATTTCCCAGCAGCATACCACCCTACATCCCACTGCTGGCTTGCTTCTGAATCTAAGCAGGGTTGATTCTGGTTGGTCCCTGGATGGGAGACCACGCGCTGCTAGAAGTGGTGTTGGAGGGCCAGCAGGAGGCACTCTTTCCTCTGGTCTAAAAAAATATCCCAGATCCCCACGGCAGTGATTGGGGGTGTTGCCATGTGTAGGGTGCTGTCTTTCGGATTGGGATGTTAAACGGGAGTCCTGAGTCTCTGTGGTCACCTAATCATGCCCAGCTTACAATTTGGTCATAAAAATTCTTTTTGACAAGTTATATGCATGAAAATAAAGTTGTTTAAAAATAATTGACATTTTGGAGAGGTTTTTGGACACTATAGGGGAGGCCTAAGCATTCTTCTGGATACATGTCTATAAAGATAGACTGGTATAAGATATCTGCTCCACATGTTGACAAGATGTTGGGGAATCACTGGAGGCGAATATTGACCAACTGAGCATCTCAGTGTACAGTTCAATAAACACAATAGGCATTTTGTTACATTTCAGTGTTCTGTGATGTATTTAAAGTGTCATATTGGAATGCAAACTCCAATGTGAATACATTTAAACTATATCTGACATGGTACTGGTGTCTTCTTTTTTTAAGCCCATAACCATGTGTGTGATGTGTAAACACTATCATGTTTCCACTATCATGTATCCTACCATGACAATATCCAACCATACTCCATGTGTTGCCACTATCATGTATCCTACCATGACTATATCCAACCCAACTCCATGTGTTGCTACTATCATGTATACTACCATGACTATATCCAACCCAACTCCATGTGTTGCCACTATCCTACCATGATTATATCCAACCCAACTCCCTGTGTTGCCACTATCATGTATTCTACCATGACTATATCCAACCCAACTCCATGTGTTGCCACTATCATGTATCCTACCATGACTATATCCAACCCAACTCCATGTGTTGCCACTATCATGTATCCTACTTGGCTGAAGCTTTGATCCAGTGGAAGAAGTATTGAGGAACAGGTCACTTCAAGATATCAGCTGTTACTCTACACTATCTCTAGATAATCTAGTAATAAGAGAAAATTAATATAATATTTAGGTCCCTATAACATCTCTATCTACATATAACATCTCTATAAAAGCAGTTTTATTTGATTTACCTAATTCTGCTTTTTTTTCTAAATATTCAACGTTTAGTTTTTCAAGGTTTCTGAATTGTCCCTGTTTTTTTCTGATTTTCACTCTCAATCACAGTTCATAGAAAAACAACAACAACATTGGATGTTCTAAGTTCACAATAATAATTCAACCACATCAGGTGACCTCTTTTGATGTCTGAGAAAAAGAAAAAAAACAATCAAAGACATTTAATTTTTTTGGGTGTAGATAACAATGACTTGCAGGCAGTGGGTTCAGAATAACTATGACAAAAAATGTATACAAATTATACCACCACCCAAAAGGACACTTTAGAGACTGTAAAGATAAAGGGGCATGTGCTCTACACAGGTAGAGCCCTATCTGTCCATGTTGCCTTTTGCAAAGTGGGCACTGCTTCATGTGGCAACAGCAACACTCACCTATATAGCCCATATGCCACTGGGTGAGGTAATTTTCATTGTTTTTGGGAAGCATTATATGAAGTGTTATTATGTGTTGTTAGCGATGAGCCTTGGTCAATTTAGCTCGGAATATGCCACCCTCTTCAATCTGTCACCTAATCCTGCCTAATGGGCAGGCCAGCCCTGGTGGAAAGTATTGGCTGTAAGAGAACATAATATCTGGTTGTTTTTAAATTACTTCTTATGACATTGCTTGCCAGAATAAACATTATAATTAATATTTTTCCAGTCTGCGTTTCCCACTCCAGTCAGCAGATGGCGATGTGAGTCTTTCAGGTGATGCTTCTTTCGTGACGTATAATCTAGTGGACGGGACACAAGGCTTCTAATTCAACCAACGCGATGGTTTGAGAGCGAACATAAAACCGAAACATTGAAGCTCTTTAGACCAGACATAATTCTGTTTACGTATCTACTAGTTCATTTAAACGTAATTAACTTATTATATTACCAAATTTGTTAAATTGATACAGCACTAGGCTGTATCAACCGGAGCATAAACTCACCGGAGCATAAACTCACTAATCTAGACGGAGAAAGAAACTCTGGTGAAAGGAGAGGAAAAAGCTTGAAGAATGAAAAAGGAGGAAGATGCCATAACATTACAAGAAGATAATGTAGTGAAAGAAGAGGAAGAACCTTTTGGAGTAAAGGAGGAAGAGGAGGATATCTCAATAAAAGAGGAAGAGGAGGCTGTCTCAATAAAAGAGGAGGAGACTGAAGTTCTGATTACCACCAGTGAGTACTGTCTTAAAAACAGGAACACAAACTATGCCGTTGTTGAACTAATGTGTGGTTTTAAAGGGGCATTCTACTGAAGTTCTACACTTGAATGTTGTTCAGTACTGTAGGAATTGTTGAAGGGGCAATCTGCCATTGGTACATATATTTCTGGGACTTTTAAATTTGATTTATTTATTTCTCCATGTGGTCTATATTAAAATGCATTTCATCTAATATAGCAGGCTTTTAAAATTCATTATTGGTGTATAATTTATTTAAAGTATCAAAGCCATGTTGTGGAACGACCATTTTACATTTACATCACAAACAATATTTTATAACATCATGATGAAAGGGGCCATTTAGGCCCTTTAGACATATTAATACCTCTTGTAAGACTCTGTAGTAGACGGTCGTAAGTTTACCATCTGTTTGATGTTGTCATTCACACAGGAGAGAGACACGACTATAATGGATCCTCTGGGAAGCCTCCACAACATCCTGATGCTGACGAGGCAGAGAAGAGTCTCTCCAGATCAGAACACCAGATGGTACAGCTTGGTCTGGTCTAGCATACAGCTTGCTCTATCGGGGTTTGGGTTTCTGTAAAGCACTTTATGACAACAGTGACGTCAGCATCCATAATGATATGTGTCTGTGTCCCCTCTTTCTGATTACCAGGACAAGGAGTCCCCGTGTCATGCCTCTCCCGGTAGCACCTTACTGGTGGGTATGAATAGGTTGTCTGTGCTGCTGGTGGACTGCAGGAAAACAACGGGGCTGAGTGGAATTGTGAGAGGAGGAGAAGAGAAGAAAGGATCAGATTTGACTCATCAAAGTAAGTGCTGTAGTTTAGTTTGAACAAATGAAATAGATCTGCCCACTGGTATCTGTTCCCAGGACAACCAGCAGAGTTCTGTTAGTTGACATGAAGATAGACTGGTATCTGTTACCAGGACAACCAGCAGAGTTCTGTTAGTTGACATGAAGATAGACTGGTATCTGTTACCAGGACAACCAGCAGAGTTCTGTTAGTTTACATGAAGACTGGTGGATATGGATGTTATGAATATCATAACACTGAAAAAGGTTTCTGCCAATGAAAAGAGAGAAACCAATAGACCATATAAAACCTTGATGAAAGTGAGCTTTAGAGAGAAAGTTTCAAGATGATCCGATGTAAGGTGCATGTTTTACAAAAACTTTTCCTGAAAACATTATGGATGTTACATTGCCTGTCCCAGTCAACCCCCTATCTTTACAAGACTCTAGAAGAGGCAAACCAAACTCAAGACACTTCAATATGGTCTGTATTGCTTCATTAACTAATACTGGTGGAAAGCTGTGATCAGGCTGCCCACTCAAGAGAAAGCTTCAAACTGTTACCAGTGTCATCAACCTGGTTCAGGTTATCGATCAACCTACCAGGGTAGTTACAAACAGTACAGGAATGAAATCATCAACATGTTTTGATCATATCTTTACTAATGCTGCAGAAATGTGTTTTAAAGCAGTATTCAGACCCATCCGATTTAGTGATCACAATATAATAGCCATTTCTAGGAAAACCAAAGTTCCAAAGGCTGGGCCTAAGATTGTGTAAAAGAGGTCATACAATAAGTTTTGTAGTGATTCCTATGTTATTGATGTAAATAATATTTGTTGGTCCGTGGTGTATAATGAGGAGCAACCAGACGCTGCCCTTGACACATTTATGAAATTGCTTATCCCAGTTACTAATAAGCATGCACCCGTTAAGAAAATGACTGTAAAAACTGTTAAATCCACGTGATCGATGAGGAATAGAACAATTGTATGGTGTAGCGCAGTGGTTCCCAAACTTTTTATAGTCCCGTACCCCTTCAAACATTCAACCTCCAGCTGCGTACCCCCTCTAGCACCAGGGTCAGCGCACTCTCAAATGTTGTTTTTTGCCATCATTGTAAGTCTGCCACACACACACTATACGATACAGTTATTTAACATAAGAATGAGTGTGAGTTTTTGTCAAAACCCGGCTCGTCCTATAAGAGCTCTTACAGGACCAGGGCACAAATAATAATAATCAATTATTTTGATCTTTATTTAACCATCTCACATATAAAACCTTATTTGTTCATCGAAATTTGTGAATAACTCACAACAGGTTAATGAGAAGGGTGTGCTTGAAAGGATGCACATAACTCTGCAATGTTGGGATGTATTGGAGAGAGTCTCAGTCTGTGCCTGTATTTAAAACGTGTCAATACTTTGCCCCTTGATGATCAGCGCACTTCTGTATGTTGTAAAAGTGTTACATGGTCGCTGCCCATATCATTGCATAACGCAGAAAATACACGAGAGTTCAGGGGCCTTGCTTTAACTAAGTTAACCATTTTCACTGTAGTGTCCAAAACGTCTTTCAAGCTGTCAGGCATTCCCTTGGCAGAAAGAGCCTCTCGGTGGATGCTGCAGTGGACCCAAGTGGCATTGGGTGCAACTGCTTGCACGCGCGTTACCACTCCACTATGTCTCCCTATCATGGCTTTTGCGCCATCAGTACAGACACCAACATGAGCAGCAGCTACGTTTGGCTACATACGGACCGTTAGTGGAATTCCCGCGAGAGAGTAACAGTTAATGTGATTGGATGTTAATTATTTGACTAGGCTACCTGTATTTGACATTGTGTTGTTATTTCGCTGAACACTAGATGGTTTGATTTTATTTTTGACAGTGAAACGAGGCTACTCAGGTGAGAAAAAACCTCACCAAAATGTTTAGCCCCGTTGGAAAATATAAATGGACTGTTTGAAAATGTGAATCACATTTTTATTTGGCTTACCCCAGTTTGGGAATAGCTGGTGTAGAGGGAGGAGGCAAATGAGATGGCAAATAGGTCTGGCTGTACAACTGATTGGCAAACGTATTGCAAATTGAGAAATCATGTGACTAAACTGAATAAAAAAAAGAACGAACTACACTATCAAACAAAGATAAATGACAAATAGTAGTAGTAGTAAAAAGCTTTGGAGCACCTTCAATGAAATTTTGGGCAAGAAGGCAAACTCTGCTCCATCATTCATTGAATCAGATGGCTCATTCATCACAAAACCCACTGATTTTGCCAACTACTTGAATAATTTTTTCATTTGCAAGATTAGCAAACTTAGGCATTACATGCCAGCAACAAACGTTGATAGTACACATCCAAGTATTATCTAACCAAATTATGAAAGACAAGCATTGTAATTTTGAATCTGTAAAGTAAGTATAATATGGCTATATACAGTGCTTTTGGAAAGTATTCAGACCCCTTGACTTTTTCCATATTTTGTTACGTTACAGTCTGATTATAAAATGGATAAAAAAAATATATATTCTTCATCAATCTACACACAATTCTGCTTAATGACAAAGCGAAAACAGGATTTTAGAAATGTTTGCAAATGTATTAAAAACAGAAATACCTTATTTACACAAGTATTCAGACCCTTTGCTATGAGACTCGAAACTGAGCTGTTCATCATGTTTCCGTTGATTATCCTGTGTAGTGACACTCCAACCTGACAGAGGGGATATTTTATTTTGTACCTTTATTCATCCAGGCAAGTCATTTAAGAACAAATTCTTATTTTCATTGACGGCCTAGGAACAGTGGGTTAACTGCCTTGTTCAGAGGCAGAACACTAGTCTAGTCGTTACTAGTCCAACGCTCTAACCACTAGGCTACCCTGCCGCCCCTGCAGAGAAGAATGGGAGAAACTCCCCAAATACAGGTGTGTTCGTCATACCCAAGAAGACTCTAGGCTGTAATCGCTGCCAAAGGTGCTTCAACAAAGTACTGAGTAAAGGGTCAATGTGATATTTAAGCTTGTTATTTTTAATAAATTAGGTAAAAATTCAAAAGTTTTTGCTTTGTCATTATGGGGTATTGTGTGTCGATTGATGAGGGGGAAAAAACAATTGAATACATTTTAGAATAAGGCTGTAACCTAACAAATGTGTAAAAAGTCAAGGAGTCTGTACTTTCCGAAGGCACTGTGTATATATATATATACTGAACAAAAATATAAATGCAACAATTTCAATGATTTACAGTTAAGAAAATCAGTCAATGTTCATGAGGCCCTGATCTATGAACTTCACATGACTGGCTAGGGAGTCAGCCATTGGTGGGCCTGGGAGGGCATAACCCAGAAAAGACAATCAGACTTAGTTTGTCCCCACAAAGGGCTTTTATTACAGAGAGAAATACTCCTCAGTTTCATCAGCTGTCCGGGTGGCTGGTCTCAGACAATGTGGATGTCCTCGGCTGGTGTTGTTATACGTGGTCTGCGGTTGTGAGGCCGGTTGGATGTACTGCCAAATTCTCTAAAATAAAGTTGGAGGTGGCTTTTGGTAGAGAAATTAACATTCAATTCTCTGATAACTGCTTCAGTGGATATTCCTGCAGTCAGCATGCCAATTGCACACTTCCTCAAAACTTGAGACACCTGTGGCATTGTGTTGTGTGGCACAACTGCACATTTTAGAGTAGCCTTTTATTCTCCCCAGAACAAGGTGCACCTGTGTAATGATCACGCTGTTTAATCAGCTTTTTGATATGCCACACCTGTCAAGTGGATGGATTATCTTGGCAAAGGAGAAATGTTCACAAACAGGGACGTAAACAAATTTGTGCACCAAATTTTTGAGAATAAGCTTTTGTGCGAATGGAAAAATTCTGGGATATTTCATCTCATGAAACATGGGACCAACACTTGACATATTTATATTTTTTGGAACATCTACCCATAATATTTCACATTCTTTTTTACTTTTCCCAAAATATCATGACATTAATGATGGACTTCCACACATTAATTTGGACTTCCACACAAAATTACTTCTTTACTTATTTTAGGTTGAAGGAAGTTTGTAGGTCGCATTCTTTATCATACGGCTATGAAGGTTATATATTTAGAACCACCTGCTTGATAGGAATCCAGTGATTTCTGTGTCTTGAGTGTCCTAGAACTGTTTAGTGTTTTGTGTTCTGACTTGTAAAACAGAATGAATAAAATAAGTAATGTAAACATATTATCAGTAATTACCAGGAAGCTCTACAACATCATTTGTTTTAAATGATGAAATGTTTGAAAACTGGCCTCAGGTTATTGAGGGATCTGATTTGTATTAAACCTCATAGCAAGTCAGTTTTATGATGTTTAGATTTCATACTGGTCTCTCTTAAAATAAACACCGTCTTTGGCAGGAGGAAAACCTAACTTGGAGGAACCAAAGATATCCAAACCAGCAAGACGACACCTCTGCTCCCAGATTGGAAATAGTTTTAACAAGTTAGGAAGCCTGAAAAGACATGAGGGCACACACAGAGGAGAAGCTTTTCCATTGCTCCCACTGTGGAAAGAGTTTAAGCCACTTAGGAAATCTGAAAGCTCATGAGCGAACACACACAGGGGAGAGGCCTTTCCATTGCTCCCAGTGTGGAAAGAGTTTTAGCTATTCAGGAAGCCTGAAAGTTCATGAGCGAATACATACAGGGGAGAAGTTATACCATTGCGCCCAGTGTGGAAAGAGTTTTAGCCATTCAGGAAGCCTTAAGGAACACATGAGACTGCACACAATGGAGAAGCCTTACTATTGCTCCCATTGTGGAAAGAGTTTTACCCATTTAGGTAGCATGAAAGGACATGAGAGGATACACACAGGAGCGAAGCCACACCCTTGCACCCAGTGTGGAAAGAGTTTTAAGCGGTTAGACACACTCAAAGCTCATGAGCGAGTACACACAGGGGAGACACCATACCATTGCACCCAGTGTGGAAAGAGCTTTAGCCATTCGGGAAACCTGAAAGCCCATGAGCAAATTACACACATTTGAGAAGCCATACCATTGCGCCCAGTGTGGAAAGAGTGTTAGCCTTTTAGAAGGCCTGAGAATTCATGAGCGAATACACACAGGTTAGAAGCCTTACCACTGCTCCCAGTGTTCAAAGCGTTTTACCCATTTAGGAGACCTGAAAGAACAAATGAGACTGCACACAGGGGAGAAGCCTTACAAATGTTCAGACTGTGGGAAGACATATGACTCATCACAGTCACTTACAAAACATGTGAGAATCCACACAGGAGAGAGAAATTACTTATCCTAGTGTGTAAACTTCACATTACATTGACTTAAAATTAATCAGAACATACACAGTGCTCCCATTGTCTTATATTGTTGACTGAGAATGTGTTTAACTGTTTTTACAATATGAAATTGAATTGTACAAAGTATACTCAAACATATATTTGTGTGTTTTTATTTGAAAATATTAATTGAATATGGAGTATGTCAGTTTGAATGTAGAGTAGATCAGATTCCTTGTGTTTAAATTGTCCTTTTTTAAACTCTAACTGTGTGTTTTTATCTGGGTGTGTCATTCCTCCAGCACTACAGATAATCAAGTGATATTTGGATGTGATGCATTTGCTCCGTTGTTTACATTTACATTGTTGGTCCACTGATGATTTAATGAAATGAAAATGTTCAGACTCTGTAATGCAAAATGTTACTCAGTTATGTGGACACATACAATTATGTGACTAACCGTGAAACTGACCTATTATAATCTCCTGTTCTTGGGAGTATCATCCTGTGTTGCAAACCAGCTGCACCTGCGTCCTTGTATGAATAAAGTCCCTCCCAGGAACAGGAAAATATAAAGATATGTGCTCATCACCCAATGTTTTGGAATTCAGACTGTCTACACTGCGCTGTGTAACTCTGTTATTCTCTCTGAGCTCAGAAATAAAGAATCTTGGTTTGACTTGGACTCCAGCAGATCCTTATTTTATAATATCCACCACAACTCTCCCACTGATTGCTGTTTCATCAATGTCTCAATGAAGAGTTCTTTGTTTTACTTTCCTGGGAGCATTTACAAGCCTCCCACTGGTTGAATAAACATTTCCACATCATTTCAACAAAACAAATAATGTGATGATGATAGATCAATGTAGAAAACTGATTGGATTGGTAAAAAGCCATCAACATCAGGTATTTTTATTTATTTTTCACACAAATTGCAACCTAAATCCAATGACAGGTGACATTTTGTATTGATTTTATGTTGAATTTACTTTACAGTCGTGGCCAAAGTTTTAGAGAATGACACATATTTATTTTCACAAAGTCTGCTGCCTCAGTTTGTGTGATGTCAATTTGCATATACTCCAGAATGTCATGAAGAGTGATCAGATGCATTCCAATTAATTACAAAGTCCCTCTTTGCCATGCAAATGAACTAAATCCCCCCCAAAACATTTCCACCGCATTTCAGCCCTGCCACAAAAGGACCAGCTGACATCATTTCATTGATTCTCTCATTAACACAGGTGCGAGTGTTGACGAGGACAAGGCTGGAGATCACTCTGTCATGCTGATTGAGTTCGAATAACAGACTGGAAGCTTCAAAAGGAGGGTGGTGCTTGGAATCATTGTTCTTCCTCTGTCAAACATGGTAACCTGCAAGGAAACTGTCACGACTTCCGCCGAAGTCGGTCCCACTCCTTGTTCAGGCGGCGGTCGACGTCACCGGTATTCTAGCCATCACCGATCCACTTTTCTTTTTCCATTGGTTTTGCCTTGTTTTACACACCTGGTTTCAATCCCACAATTACTTGTTCATTATTTAACCCTCTGTTCCCCCATGTTTGTTTGTGAGTGTTTGTTTATTGTACTGCAGTCAGTTATGTTGGGCTTGGCATTATTTTGACTTGTTTTGTGAATATATTTGAGTAAAATTGCTAATATTACTCATATCTGCTGTCTTGCGCCTGACTACACCAGCAACACAGTACAGAGCTTGCTCAGGAATGGCAGCAGGCAGGTGTGAGTGCATCTGCACGCACAGTGAGGCAAAGACTTGGAGGATGGCCTTGTGTCAAGAAGGGCAGCAAAGAAGCCACTTCTCTCCAGGGAAAAACATCAGGGACAGACTGATATTCTGCTAAAGGTACAGGGATTAGACTGCTGAGGACTGGGGTAAAGTAATTTTCTCTGATGAATCCCCTTTCCGATTGTGTGGGGCATCCGGGAAAAAAAGCTTGTCCGGAGAAGACAAGGTGAGCGCTACCATCAGTCCTGTGTCATACCAACAGTAACGAATCCTGAGACCATTCATGTGTGGGGTTACTTCTCAGCCAAGGGAGTGGTCTCACTCACAATTTTGCCTAAGAACACAGCCATGAATAAAGAATGGTACCAACACATCCTCCGAGAGCAACTTCCCCCAACCATCCAGGAACAGTTTGGTGACGAACAATGCCTTTCCAGCATGATGGAGCACCTTGCCATAAGGCAAAAGTGATAACTAAGTGGCTCGGGGAACAAAACATCGATATTTTGGGTCCATGGCCAGGAAACTCCCCAGACCTTAATCCCATTGAGAACTTGTGTTCAATCCTCAAGAGGAGGGTGGACAAACAAAAACCCACAAATTATGACAAACTCCAAGCATTGATTATGCAAGAATGGGCTGCCATCAGTCAGGATGTGGCCCAGAAGTTAATTGACAGCATGCCAGGGTGGATTGCAGAGGTCTTGAAAAAGAAGGGTCAACACTGCAAATATTGACTCTTTGCATCAACTTCATGTAATTGTCAATAAAAGCCTTTGACACTTATGAATTGCTTGTAATTATACTTCAGTATTCCATAGTAACATCTGACAAAAATATCTAAAGACACTGAAGCAGCAAACTTTGTGGAAATTAATATTTGTGTCATTCTCAAAACTTTTGGCCACGACTGTAGTTGAAGACTCAAAGAAATCTAAATGAAACTAGATGTTGACCTGTTTGAATAAGGGGCAGGTGGGTTAAGCGTGCATTATGTCAAGAAGCAGTGCGGCTTAGCGGGGTCGTGTTTCGGCTCTCAAACTTCGTCTCTCCCGAGTCATTACGGGAGTTGCAGCGATGGGACAAGACTGTAATTATCAATTGGATATCACAAAACTGGTGAGAAAAATGGGTAAAAACATTTTTTTTACCTTAGTAGCTAAGTTTCCATCCAATTTGCGACAGATTTTCATGTGAATAGTCTCAAATCTGCATAAAACTAATACGCATTTTCCCACCGGAAATGTTCCCATCAAACAGACATTGCAGATAAAAGGATTTGCGCGATGACGTAGTGTACAAAAAAATTACATTTGCTGTTAAATTCCTCTACTGATGGTTTTTAAAAACGTATATATATAGCAAACGTGCTCTTGGCTACCTGCATGCGGGTAAGCTAACAGAACGCTGTTTACAACATGGATCGTGTTAGGATATACACTACCATTCAAAAGTTTGGAGTCACTTAGAAATGTCCTTGTTTTTGAAAGACAAGCAACAACAAAAATCCATTAAAATAACATCAAATTGATCAGAAATACTGTGTAGACATTGTTAATGTTGTAAATGACTATTGTAGCTGGAAAGAGCAGATTCTTTATGGAATTTCTACATAGGAGTACAGAGGCCCACTATCAACCATCACTCATATGTTCCAATGGCACCTTGTGTGAGCTAATCCAAGTTTATCATTTTAAAAGGCTAATTGATTATTAGAAACCCCTTTTGCAATTATGTTAGCACAGCTGAAAACTGTTGTTCTGATTAAAGAAGCAATACAACTGGCCTTCTTTAGACTAGTTGAGTATCTAGAGCATCAGTGTTTGTGGGTTCGATTACAGGCTCAAAATGGCTAGAAACAAAGACCGTTCTTCTGAAACTTGTCAGTCTATTCTTGTTCTGAGAAATGAAGGCTATTCCATGCGAGAAATTGCCAAGGAACTGAAGATCTCGTACAACGCTGTATACTACTCCCTTCACAGAACAGCGCAAACTGGCTCTAACCAGAATAGAAAGAGGAGTGGGAGGCCCCGGTGCACAACTGAGCAAGAGGACAAGTACATTAGAGTGTCTAGTTTGAGAAACACCAGTCTCAACGTCAACAGTGAAGAGGCGACTCCGGGATGCTGGTCTTCTAAGCAGAGTTGCAAAGAAAAAGCCAAATCTCAGACTGGCTAATAAAAATAAAGATTAAGACGGGCAAAAGACCACAGACACAGATTGAAAGATAATAGAAAAGCAGCCAATGTATCTGGTCATGCCATATTACATCATAACCCTTTGTGACATCAGCTGATGTAAAAAGGGCTTTAGAAATAAAGTTGATTGATAACCCAAGGGTGGTCGAAATGGTTGTTCAAATGTTGAATATAAACTCTTTAGTACCTCGGCAAAGGTTTTTATGTTAGAATATAATGTTGTTAATGGTGTTAATATATTATTAATATAGAATCTTTAGTACCTCGGCCTTGGGTTATATGTTAGAATACAATGTTGTTAATATAGAATCTTTAGTACCTCGGCATTGGGTTATATGTTAGAATACAATGTTGTTAATATATTGTTAATATAGAATCTTTAGTACCTCGGAATTGGGTTTTATGTTAGAATACAATATTGTTAATGGTGTTAATATATTGTTAATATAAAATCTTTAGTACCTCGGCATTGGGTTATATGTTA
>QNTS01007252.1:0-53039 GCA_003317085.1 Hucho hucho
TCTTAAAGGGGAGTGAAGGTATCCATGTTTAATAGGTCTTAAAGGGGAGTGAAGGTATCCATGTTTAATAGGTCTTAAAGGGGAGTGAAGGTATCCGTGTTTAATAGGTCTTAAAGGGGAGTGAATGTATCCATGTTTAATAGGTCTTAAAGGGGAGTGAAGGTATCCATGTTTAATAGTTCTTAAAGGGGAGTGAAGGTATCCATGTTTAATAGGTCTTAAAGCGGAGTGAATGTATCCATGTTTAATAGGCCTTAAAGGGGAGTGAAGGTATCCATGTTTAATAGGCCTTAAAGGGGAGTGAAGGTATCCATGTTTAATAGGTCTTAAAGGGGAGTGAAGGTATCCATTTTTAATAGGTCTTAAAGAGGAGTGAAGGTATCAGTGTTTAATAGGTCTACAATACTGCTGGGTTTTTCACGCTCAGCAGTTTCCTGTGTGTATCAAGAATGGTCCACCACCCAAAGGACATCCAGCCAACTTCACACAACTGTGTGAAGCATTGGAGTCCACATGGGCCAGCATCCCTGTGGAACGCTCTCAACACATTGTAGATGCCATACCCCAACGAATTGAGGCTGTTCTGAGGGCAAAGTTGTGTGGTTGCCAGTTTGAATCTTGGGTCTGACAGTTTGCTGAAGTGAGCTAGCAACTGATATCAAATCCTAGATGCCTGCAGTTGTGCTCTTGAGCAAAGCACTTAACCCCCCACAACAACTGCTCTTCTCTCATTGATTGAGACAAGTGTCTGTCATCATGACATGCAGCACTTTGGGGTGGACCCACCTGTCTTAATCAATTAGAGAAGATTTGAAAAAGACAAGATGGCAGCATACACATTGTTGAGTTGCTTCATGTAGGGAAAAAAAAAACATTTATTTTAATAACGGACCATTTTCTAAATTCAAACAGACCCCTGCAACTGGACACGGACATTTTGAGACTCTAGTTTCCACAAATCGAGGACAAAGATAGTATCGCCAATACCAGCTTAGTTGAAAAATCTCTGCCGGCGTTTTGTATAGGCAAACGTAACTCCCAGTATAATGATTACCCCCAAAAATTGTTAAAACACATTATCTGGTGTTACAATCTGTAGCTAGCTGGTGGGGAAACGAATATGAACTGGCAGCTTGGTACAACCCAGACCTGCCAGCCCATCTACTGAACAATACCTTGAGGAACCAAGGGACTAGATCACAGACGGAAGACTGCAGAGACTCAAGTTAGTTCCCCCAGTTTATAATGTATAACTTGTATTGCTGTCTTCTTTGGAACTTGGTTTTCAGTATTGTCTTATGTTTGTGAGTAAGAAAAAAAATCTAGTTGATGCTGACAGTTGTTTTGTAGATGACAGAAAGTGTGCAATACTGGTTCTAGCCAGTTGGTGGCAGTGACAGCCTATGTAAGACTTTACTTCTCTGAACAGTGAAATCTCAACCGTTGATGAAGAATTGATCTGGGTGGCTCTGCCGAAGCACCAAGAGACATGCTTCCAAACCCACTCTATCACTACTGACAGGGATGCATTGAAACATAACAAAACTATTTAGGAAATAAATGGAAGACTAAGCCCTCCTTTTATTGCATGAATTATGAGCGTGAGCTTTCATTGGCCGGTTTTGGAGCAGGAGCTTGTGGGATAAATGGATGTTTTAAAGAGATGTGACTGTGTGTGTGTGTGTGTGTGTGTGTGTGTGTGTTCAGTGCCACTCTTCAGTGCTACTGTTCTCCACCCACTCATCATTAGGGAGTTAACACAGCAGGGAATGGAGAGATGGACAGGAAAGCAGGTAGGAGATCACAGTAGGTGTACCACAGTGTACTGCCCCAATGTGTTCCTAAATTCACTCTGAGTCAAGGCATACTGGGACTCAATGTGAAAAGTATCGATGTGAAAAGTAACACAAAGGTGCCATAGGTCAAACATCCCAAAAGTTCTGCTTCATTCCTGAGTGATTAAGAATAGCACCCGGCCTCAACATGTATACTATTCTGCCCCCTGCAGCTCCGCTGACCTCAGTAACAATCCCAACCAGCCCCAGTACTGTAGGTAGGAAGGTAAAAGAATAGAAATCAGGATGCTTTTCTTCTTCATCTTCAGTCCTTCCATAGTCATCGTTTGTGTTGCTGTTGAGTGTAAAGTAGCTTCCACAGCTGGCTGGTTGCATGTACAGGTGAGGCTTTTGACTGCACTACCGTGCTGACTTTGTTGTGTTTTGACAGGTGTGCCATCCTGTTTCACACTAGAGTGATGCAATTATAGAGAGCTCCATAATGACTGGAGTTTGATGTCAAAGGGTGGTTTAAGGACGAGCATAGCGCTGCTGTGCTTTTCTCCCCCGTGGTGTCTGGCTATGTGTTGGGTCACTTTGAAAACCAAAGGGTGGGTAAAGTGCTTACCAGTGTTCATGTTCAATACACTGGAGAGCGAGTGTGGGCACTTACATTGACATTGCCGGGGGCACAGATCTATGTTCAGATGGAAAGCATCGTGAACATAGCTGAAGTTGCGGCCTCTAGTCTGAGGTGCTGTCACCTAACAAAAATGGGCTGAACTGGCAATCATAACAAAGAAGAAAATGTGAAGGAATGTAGAAGACAAAAAAAAATTATCCTCAAAGGTCATCAACAGCGACAAGAAGGCTCAGAGACATCAAACCTTTAGAAGGGCCTGAGATAGACATCCCTATGTGCCAATGAAGCATTTTATAGTGTACAGTATGTCTCTATGGCCTCAAAAGTCTCTACCTTTGCCTAAGGGTTCCATTCAAATGCCAGTCAGTGTGACAGAACAGTGTCTCTGCTGACAGCCAGAAGTGCCTGGTCCCAAAATAGAAAATATTAAGTAGACAAGCCCCCTATATAGTGCACTACTTTGAACCAGGGCTGTCTGGTCAAAAGTAGTGCACTATACAGGGAATAGGGTGCCATTTCAGATGCAATCTTTGAGTGATGAAAGTTCATTACTTAGCTCTGGGCCAGAAGTGTCTGGTCTTCGGTCTGAAAATAAAAGAGTTGACATTCTTCAGGCTCCCTATCAGTCTGTCAGTGAGTCAGGGGCTAAGTATTGTATTGTGTTCACTGCTGAGTAAAGACACGACCTTGAGGAAGTGTAGGGAGAGAAAAACAACATTGATTTTGTCACGTGTGCATGCTTCCAGCAGCCGATGTCGACTTAACACCGGAGCTTAATACAATGCGTATCCCTATGGTGAAGGGTGTCTCGGTGAAGCAGCGGAGCAGCAATACCCAGGCAGAGCAGATATAATCCACTCTGCTGTCAACTCCAATCGCCAATTCCCTTCTGTATATGCAGGCATAAACACAAACGCAACACACACACACTCTTACAGACACCAACACGACGCAGACCCACCGCCAAGTCGTCAGCCTGCACTTGGTCTGTTATGATAAAAGAATCACACAGGACTGATTCGCACGCCTCATCCCCTTATCTCGCTCCCCATGTCGTGAATTATGCAGAGGTGGCTTTATCTCAATAATATCATCAACAGATTCTAAAGCCTCTCTCTACGCCACTCCTCCTCTCCGCTCCCTCACTCCACTGAGATTCACTTCTCCATTTGGAGTGGATGAGGGGATGTTTACATTGGAATTAAGATGCAATTGTACACACACACACATATACAACTACTTGTGTGTGCATACACACACAGTAAAACACACACACATACAATCACACACACATATACTCTTGAGGAACACAAGCAGCCATGAGAGTTGCCCTTGGCTTCGCTGCCGGCTCCACAATTCTAAATGAAACTGTTACAGAGTTGCAGGAGAATTCTATAGCTACCTTCCTTCTATGTACAGGAGGATAATAGAGCCCGGTGACAGAGAAGAACTGAGTCTGAGAGAGAGAGAGTTGATCGCCACTGTAGGCACCAATTAGTTACCTCACTGAGACCGTGTGTGTTTGTGTCCCAATGCTCCCTTTTTAGTGTACTACATTTAACCAGGGCCCATAAGGATCCTAAAATCATGGGACTCCCTAAATCTATCTCAGATCATTACCAATCCCACGAGGTATCAAATAAAATCAAATGTTATTCGTCACGTGATTTGTAAACAACAGGTTCTTACGGGCCCTTCCCAACAATGCAGAGAGAAAGAAAATAGAGAAATAATAGAAAAGTAACACGTGATAATAAAACTAATAATAAATACACAATGAGTAGCGATGACTTGACTATATACACAGGGTACCAGTACTGAATCGATGTGCAGGGGTTTGAGGTAATTGAGGTCGATATGTAGAGTTGAAGTCAGAAGTTTACATACACTTATGTTGGACATTAAAACTCGTTTTTCAACCTCTCCACAAATTTCTTGTTAACAAACTATAGTTTTGGCAAGTTGGTTAGGACATCTACTTTGTGCATGACAAGTAATTTTCCAACAATTGCTTACAAACAGATTATTTCACTTATAATTCACTGCATCACAATTCCAGTGGGTCAGAAGTTTACATACACTAAGTTGACTGTTCCTTTAAACAACTTGGAAAATTCCAGAAAATTATGTCATGGCTTTAGAAGCTTCTAATAGGCTAATTGACGTCATTTGAGTCAATTGGAGGTGTACCTGTGGATGTATTTCAAGGCCTACCTTCAAACTCAGTGCCTCTTTGCTTGACATAATGGGAAAATCAAAAGAAATCAGCCAAGACCTCAGAAAAGAAAATTGTAGACCTCCACAAGTCTGGTTCATCCTTGGGAGCAATTTCCAAACGCCTGAAGGTACCACGTTCATCTGTACAAACAATAGTACACAAGTATAAACCCCATGGGACCACGCAGCCGTCATACCGCTCAGGAAGGAGACGTGTTCTTCCTCCTAGAGATGAACGTACTTTGGTGCGAAAAGTGCAAATCAATCCCAGAACAACAGCAAAAGGACCTTGTGAAGATGCTGGAGGAAACGGGTACAAAGGTATCTATATCCACAGTAAAACGAGTCCTATATCGACATAACCTGAAAGCCGCTCAGCAAGGAAGAAGCCACTGCTCCAAAACCGCCATAAAAAAGCCAGACTATGGTTTGCAACTGCACATGGGGACAAAGATCGTACTTTTTGGAGAAATGTCCTCTGGTCTGATGAAACAATAAATCATTCTCTCTACTACTTTTCTTACATTTCACATTCTTAAAATAAAGTGGTGATCCTAACTGACCTATGACAGGGAATTTTTACTAGGATTAAATGTCAGGATTTGTGAAAAACTGTATTTGGCTAAGGTGTATGTAAACTTCCGACTTCAATTGTATGTACATAACTAGGAACAAAGTGACAGATAATAAAAAGTAGCAGCAGCGTATGTGATGAGTAAAAAAAAGTTTGTACAAAAAGGGTAAATGCAGATAGTTAAATAGTTAACCAAATAGCTACCCGGACTAACTATTTAGCAGTCTTAAGGCTTCTCCATAAGCTGTTCAGGGTACTGTTGGTTCCAGACTTGGTGCATCGGTAATGCTTGCCATGGGTAGCAGAGGGAACAGTCTATGACTTGGGTAGCTGGAGTCTTGGACAATTTTTAGGGCATTCCTCTGACACCGCCTGGTATGAATGTCCTGGATGGCAGGGAGCTCGGCCCCAGTGATGTACTGGGCCGTACGGATTATCCTCTGTAGCGCCTTGAGTTCGGAATGCCTAGCAGTTGCCATAGCAAGCGGTGATGCAGCCTGTCAAGATGCTCTCATTGGTGCAGCTGTAGAAATGTTTGAGGATCTGAGGGCCCATGCCAAATCTTTTTAGCCTCCTGAGGGTGTAAGAGGCGTTGTCGTGCCCTCTTTACGACTGTGTTGGTGTGTGTGGACCATGATTAATCCTTAGTGACGTGGACACCGAGGAACTTGAAGCTTTCGACCCATTCCACTACAGCCCTGTTGATGTGAATGGGGGAGTGCTCCATTTCTTGCAGTCTATGATCAGCTCTTTGTCTTACTGAAGTTGAGGGAGAGGTTGTTGTCCTGGCAACACACTGGCAGGTCTCTGACCTCCTCCCTATAGACTGTCTCATCCTAGTTTGTGATCAGGCCTACCACCGTTGTGTCATCAGAGTCGTGGGTGTACAGGAGGGGACTAAGCATTCACCCCTGAGGGGCCCCCATGTTGAGGGTCAGCATGGCAGATGTGTTGTTGCCTACCCTTACCACCTGGGGGCGGCCCATCAGGATGTCCAGGATACAGTTGCAGAGGGAGATGTTCAGTCCCAGGGTCCTTAGCTTAGTGATGAGCTTGGAGGGTACTATGGTGTTGAATGCTGAGCTGTAGTCAATGAACAATATTCTTTCATAGGTGTTCCTCTTGTCCAGGTGGGAAAGGACAGTGTGGTGTGCAATAGAGGTTGCGTCATCTGTGGATCTGTTGGGGCAGTATGTGAATTGGAGTGGGTCCAGTGTGTCTGGGTGATGGTGTGAGCCATGACCAGCCTTTCAAAGCATTTCTTTGCTACAGATGTGAGTGCTACGAAGCAATAGTCATTTAGACAGGTTACGTTGACATTCTAGGGCACAGAGACTATGGTGGTCTGCTTGAAACATGTAGGTATTACTGACTGGGTCAGGGAGAGGTTGAAAATGTTGGTTAAGACACTTGCCAGCTGGTCAGTACATGCCCTGGTAATCTGTCTGGCCCTGCGGCCTTGTGAATATTAACCTGTTTAAAGGTCTTACTCATATCGGCTACAGAGAGCGTTATCACACAGTCATCTGGAACAGCTGGTGCTCTCATGCATGATTTAGTTTGCTTGCTTCAAAGTGAGAATATAATGCATTTAGCTCATCTGGTAGGCTTGTGTCACTGGGCAGCTCGCGGCTGGGTTTCCCTTTGTAATCTGTGATAGTTTGCCAGCCCTGCCACATCCGACGAGCTTCAGAGCTGGTGCAGTAGGATTCGATCTTAGTCCTGTGTAGACGCTTTGTCGGTTTGATGGTTCATTGGAAAGCATAGGGGATTTCTTATAAACCCCCGGATTAGTGTCCTGCTCCTTAAATGCGGCAGCTCTAGCCTTTATCTCAGCACGGATGTTGCCTGTAATCCATGGCTTCTGGTTGGAATATGTACATACGGTCACTGTGGGGTATGTAGAAATGTTCATAAAAAAAACAGGTTAGTTAACGCTCTTTTCGGTAGTATGGCGGAAACGTGATGTAATAAAAAATATTTTTAAAAGACCACACAAAAATTCTGAATTGGCTATCCATTGCAGGGATGAACCCAAACACCCAGAAAAGGCTTCTCTCCTTGATGTTATCCTCACAAATAATCCTGATAGGTATCAGTCTGGTGTTTTCTGTAATGACCTAAGTGATCACTGTTTTAAGGCCTGTGTTTGTGATGCTCAGTTAAACGACATGTCCTTATTTATTATAGACACTTGCTGAAAACGTTTAATGAGCAAACCTTCCTTCATGACCTGTAAACAGTCTGGGTAGCCGTTTGATTAGCTGTGCAGGAGTCTTATGGCTTAGAAGCTGTTAAGAAGCCTTTAGGGCCTGGACTATTCACCACTTCATTAAGTCAATAATCCTATTTGACTTATTTGCCATGCCTACTTGCCCGTCCAACACTTCTTCATCTACCAGGCCTTCTAATTTGACTAGCCCTGATGCTCCTCCCTCTTTTTTCCCTGCCGCCCTACACAGCCTTTCCCTGCAGTCTGAGGTGCTAAAGGAGCTCCTTAAGCTTGACCCCAAAAAAACATCTGGGCCAGATGGTTTAGATCCTTTCTACTTTGTTGAAGCCCCTATCATCGCCAAGCCTATCTCTCACCTTTTTAACCTGTCTATCCTCTCTGGTGAGGTTCCCAGTGCTTGGAAGACAGCCACGGTGCATTCTTTATTTAAAGGGGGAGATCAAGATAATGCTATCTGTTATAGGCCAATTTCTATCTTGCCCTGCTTATGAAAAGTGTTGGGAAAACTTGTCAATAATCAACTGACTGGCATTCTAGTCTACAGTATTCTCTCTGGTACGCAATCTGGTTTTCCGCTTTGGTTATGGATGTGTCACTACAACCTTAAAAGTCCTAAATTATTCCGCCACTGCCGTTGACTCTAAGCAGTGTTGTGCTGTTATTTTTATTGACTTGGCCAAAGCTTTTGATACGGGTAGACCATTTCATTCTTGTGGGCCGGCTAAGGCGTATTGGTGTCTCTGAGGGGCTTTGCCCTGATTTGCTAACTACCTCTCTCAAAGAGCGCAATGTGTAAAGTCAGAACATCTGCTGTCTCAGCCACTGCCTGTCACCAAGAGAGTACCCCAAGGCTCAATCCTAGGCCCCACGCTCTTCTCAATTTACATCAAGAACATAATTCAGGCTCTAGGAATCACTCTTATCCACTTATATGCAGATGATACAGTCATACTTGTGTGTTGAACGCTCTACCACAAAGCTTTTTTAGTGCCCAGCAAGCGTTCTGTGCCCTCAACCTTGTTCTGAACACCTCCAAAACAAATGTGATGACTACCTCTGAGGGTTTAGAGCTTGAGTTAGTCTCCTCATACAAGGACCTCCGAGTATGGATAGACTGTACACTGTCCTTCTCTCAGAACATATCCAAGCTGCAGGCAAAGGTTAAATCTAGACTTGGTTTCCTCTATCGTAATCGCTCCTCTTTCACTCTGATTCAGAGGACCATCCTACCCATACTAGATTACGGAGACGGAATGTATACAATGCTCCTTATAGGACATATCACTGCACTCTATACTCATCTGTAAACTGGCCATCTCTGTATACCCGGCGCAAGACCCACTGGTTGATGCTTATTTATAAAACCCTCCTAGGCCTCACTCTCCCCCTATCTGAGATACCTACTGCAACTCTCATCCTCCACATACAGCACCCGTTCTGCCAGTCACATTCTGTTAAAGTTCCCCAAAGCACCCACATCCCTTGGTCACTCCTCTTTTCAGTTCACTGCAGCCAACTGGAACAAGCTGCAAAAAAACACTCAAACTGGACAGTTTTATTTCCATCTCTAAACTCAGAGACTCAATCAGGAACACTTAATGACACTTGTGGCTGGTTTGTGTGATGCGTTTTTTGTGCAATTTTTTCCTTTGTGCTGTTGTCTGTGCCTAACAATGTTTTTGCTGCTGCCATGTTGTGTTGCTTCCATGTTGTGGTGTTTTCATGTTGTGTTGCTACCATGATGTGTTGTTGTCATGTTGTGTTGCTTGATTTTATTAATTAGGATACCCATTAGCCGACCCCAATGGCGACAGCTAGTCTTACTGGGGTCCGACATATAACGAAAAATACATTACAGACAAAATACTTTACAATTGACATACATTTAAAAACATTCACAAGTAGTTTGTGTGTGCATCTATCAGTTGCACATACATGTCAGTACATACACACGACAAGTAGGTCACATGGGGGAGAGGCGTTGTGCCGTGAGGTGTTGCTTTATTTGTGTTTTGAAACCAGGTTTGCTGTTCACTTACGCTATATAAGATGGAAGGGAGTTCCATACACTCATGGCTCTGTATAATACTGTACGTTTCCTTGAATTTGTTCTGGACCTGGGGACTGTGAAAAGACCCCTGGTGGCATATCTGGTGGGGCAAGGTTGTGTGTCAGTGCTGTGTGTAAGTTGACTATGCAAACAATTTGGAATTTCCAACACATTAATGTTTCTTATAAAAACAAGAAGTGATGCAGTCAGTCTCTCCTCAACTGAAGAGCAAGACGTGCTGCTCTGTTTTGGGCCAGCTGCACCTTAACTAGGTCTTTATTTGCAGCACTTGACCATATGACTGGAGAATATTCAAGATAAGATAAAACTACAGCCTGCAGGACTTGCTTTGGAGTCTTGTTGTCATGTTGTGTTGCTACCATGTTGTGTTGTTGTCATGTTGTGTTGCTACCATGTTGTGTTGTTGTCATGTTGTGCTACTAGAATGTTGTGTTGTTGTCATGTTGCTGCCATGTTGTGTTGTTGTTCTACGAGCATGTTGTGTTGCTGCCATGTTGTGTTGTTGTCTTAGGTCTCTTTTTATGTAGTGTTGTGGTGTCTCTTTTGTCGTGATGTGCATTTTGTCCTATTTTTTGTTTATTTTAATCCCAGCCCACGTCCCCACAGGAGGCTTTTTGCCTCTTGCTAGGCCATCATTATAAATAAGAATGTGTTCTTAATTGACTTTCCTGGTTAAATAAAGGTTAAATAAAGGTTAAATAAAATAAAGAATGATACTGTGCCGGGCAAGTAATAAGCCACGTTTTCCATAGCTTAAGTCAATATGTGCTACAGCATGTCCCTTTTTAGTAAATAACATAACTTTTGTTGCTGTATGACTCTGTAGTGTGACTCGCATAATACATTTTTAAGAAGAAGAGGTAGCACGTTTTAACAATGCAACATTAACAAATCTAAACGGACAGCGCCGGTGCCAGTAGGGTTAAAACGTGCGTAGCTGCATTCATTACGGACTATCACCTCTCGTTAAACGAGCGCACTAGAGTTGACATCCTCGTTAGCGCATCCACGTGTCCCGTTTAGATAACTGCCACAGTTAACTATATGTTTACGCCGTTACCAAGACTGTGTCCCAAACGGCACCCTAGTCCCCACATAGTGCACTACTTTGGGTCAAAAGTAGTGCACTATGTAGGGAATTGGGTGCCATTTGAGACGCACACCAAGTTACAACCTAATGGGTTGTTACTGATGCCTCCAGCCAATTCCAAGCCAATCAGTGTCTGGATAATATGATGCTCTGGGTTTTCAGATGAGCTTCCATCCACTCTGAAGTCTTCTTTGGTTAAGGATGATTCTTTTTCCGGATGGCGCTTTGAATAACGTATGAAGATGTGAGGAACAGTCAGTAAGTCTGGGTTATTGGTTTTGCTTCTGACCATATACATGGGATGGAGATTTGTGACGAGTGGAGGTCCCATCTCACGGACGGTGGTGGTGACGGTGGATGGGATGAGAGAGGGAGCAGGTGAGAGTAGAGGAGGAGGAGAGGTGGAGGTGCGGTAGGAAGAGAGGGAGGAAAGGTGGATTTGAGGACAGCACAAGGAGGGAAATGGAGGGGGTGGAGGACGATGAGGACAAGAGGAGATGGGTTCTCTCAAGCAGAACTCTCCTGGGAATAAGGCTTCTGTCCAACCCAGGGAACCTTTACCGAACCATACAATAGGCCACCTTTCCATGGAAATCACAAAACTTATGCAAATGACCTGGCATTCAAAGGTTCCACAAAGTTATTCCATTATTAGATACCAGGAATTTTGTGGGGGAAGATGGAGAGAGAATGTTCTGGAGAGAGAATGTTCTGGAGAGAGAATGTTCTGGAGAGGGAATGTTCTGTGAAGACAGTAAATAGTCTTCCTGGACTAAATGTTCACTGCTTGACTTCGCACGAACGGTGCATACAAATTGTTCATGATATCATCATTCCATATTTAGAAATATCTCATAAAACAATATTGTCTATCAGCACTAACGGCTGTTTATGCCTTCATAAATATGAATCTATGATAAACAAAATTGCTTTCAGGCAAGCCCCATATAAATTCTGGAATTCAATACATGTTTGCTCCATACATAAAACATAACAGAATATGAATCCAGTTTTTCATTTTGTAGGATAATTGTCTTTCGGAAGGGAAAATATAATCTACTATATTTCCTTGTACTGCATGGCAATATGTTATCTAAGGCAAGCTGTGTGTGCGCGTGTGTGCACATGCATGCGTGCACTGGAAAGAGAGCTGACCACTCTCCAGGTTCACTCAATTTGACCACTCTCTGACCACTCTCCAGGTTCACTCAACAGAGTTCATTCGCTTGGGATCGTATTCCCATTTAGACGGTTACAAAGGAAACAACTTGTCTGTCATTCAGGCGGACTAGAACAGGGACTCCTATTGAAAATGCCTTTTATTATTTTTATAACCCCCATTATGTTACACTTTGATCTTAGAATATGCGTTGCTATGCAGGATGGGCATGTGTTGCTAGGGTGTTTTGCTTGATTTACTGACATGGTTAATTGAGAAGAAAGTGTCTGCTGTAATGCTAATGACTCTAGCCACACAGAGCGATGGGGGGAGAAAGGAAGGAGAGAGAAATTAAGAGACAGACTGGTGGAGGGAGGGAGAGAAGGGAGAGAGAGAATAAGCAAGAGAAAATGAAGACAGAGGAAGAGAGAGAGGACGCAGAGAGGTAGAATGAAACAGCTCTGGTATCTCACTTCACTCAAAGTGCTTGTACATACACAAACCAACATAAAAGGCCTGACAGTTGAAATAAACATCACATTCAAGCTTGATTAGTCACTGTAAACACCATGACATTTAGACTGTGGGAGCATCTCGGCCGTGTCCTTCCAAGCCCCCCCCCGCAACAGCAAGACCCTGATTATAATGAGCTGAGTCAAACTACCTCCCTGATTTCTCCATGTTGAATGTGAAAGGTTATTCACTAACTAAGACACTCGCTGTGCTTGAGACATCTACGGTATGTTTATCTGGAGATGCTAGGATATTGCAAACGGCGTTGGGTTAATTTACTGGCAATAATTACACACTAGAAGTGCATCTGAAATGGTACCCTATTCCATTGGGAATAGGGTGCCTTTCAGACACCCCTAGGCCTATGGATATTATAATGGGATAATCATAACATTATGGAATGTGATGCCATTCTACTGACATTCTACTGATATTGTTATGTAACTGACACAAATGATTGATGCTGTTATGTGCCATAGGAAAAGGGCTTACAAGCCTTGAACTTATAACCAGGTTCATTTCATATATGCTCCCTATATAAACCCATATATAGACCCCAGGATACTTTCATATTTAGTGTAGTATCACTGTACACGTGAATACCTTGTTCATTCATATCAGTTGGTGATGCACTAGTCACACATAATCAGTTTGAGACTATACGGTAAACATTAACTCAGGTCGACAACGTGAGTTGGGCATCTTCTCTCCTGCTCTTTGCCCAGAGTGTTAGAGAACTTGAGACACCGGTGTCACAGGGTGTGTGTGTCACAGAAAATGTGTTCAGACAGGAGCGAAGGCGGGTGGCGTCACGGACACACTGCAGGTACCTGTCACTGCCCGAGCAAACGCCACTAGAGCAACCGCGGCACGGCCTGATGGGAAGGCAGGGGGAATGGGGTCGACACAGAGCGTGGGCGGTCCTCAGAACACCTAGCCCTGTCAGTGACTAGCGACATGCAGCTCCTGAGAGAACGGCATTGAATGCATAGAGGACACGCTGTGTTTATTTCTAATGATACCTTGTTTGTTGGGTCCACTTTTATGATGTAAGGATGTCAGTGGGGTTCTGTCTGGCCCTGTTAGTAACTGGCTACAGCTACTGAGAGAAGGGCATTGAGTATGTAGTGGTTTCTGCAGTATGTCCACTTCTTTGACTGCACTTCACTTATTCTTTGACGGACGTGACGTAAGATGGCAGTGGTTTTCAGTGCCGCTTCACTAACCTGTTGGGATTGCTGGAAGGTGTGTGTTCAATGGCAGTGCTTAGGGGTTGAAGGTGACAGTCACCAAGGTGACAGGGGAGGGGGCCTGATTGTTCTCAGGGCCTGATAGAGTAGGTTATTGATTGAGGTGGGGAGGCAGAGTGGCAGATCGTTCAGGAATGAAGGGTTATTGAAAGGGTGGAGCAGAATGGAATGCTCAGTGATGAGGTAGTACTATTGATGGGGGTGAGAGCTGAGGCAGACGGCTTTTACTGTCCTCATTTCTGTTGATAGCATGGTGTTTGGCTGTGGGTTGGGGGGGGGGGACCTCGGTCTGTGCTTAGCTTCACTTTACCTCTCCATTAACCCCCCACCCACTCCTCCACCCTCTCACCCCCTCTCCCCTGCTCAGCAACGGCTCTGCATTCTGTGGCGAGGGAGGGAGAGAGGGGAGACAGTTTATTCCATGCGACAGGATAGTTTTAGTGCATTCTGGGTATCAGGGCTCAGTGGTGCACCTCCATGACGTGATATAAAGAAGAACAGCGCGGCATTGCACGTCTCATTACAGAGATGTAACCGCTAAGCACTGGCAGTGAGAGGGGGGCTATAATTGTGCTGTCTGTCGACAAGGGTGCTTAGTAAACAGTTAATAGACCCATACATTAACAACTGTGAGGATGAGACTAGAGCACAGGAAATAGAAGAGGAAAGACACTGTTTAAGGAAAAGACTGTTTAAGGAAAAGACACTGTTTAAAAAATCCTAAAGAGTTATTGACGCACCCGTGCATAAGTCTAAGTAATGTAATAAAATACCCATCAAAATCCATCAATTTAAGCTAGAGATATCATGGGCATAGGCTACCAATGGAAGTATGGAGGTAATTTTGTGCCAACATAAATAAGGGGTTAAATATGTGTCCAAAAAGACAAATATATTTCTTAAGCTTTCTTATATCTCCTAGATATTGGACAGACACTTCAAAACCTTATTTCTTATGTCTTTCTTTCCATTTCTGAATTTGTTATTCAATGTGTTTCTATGGGCTATAATAGTAAATGCCAAATTTTATATTTTATTTCCAAATATGTTTTTACATACCTAAAGGGGTCCTAAAATTCAAAATCAAATAGCTAAATTATCCATAGCATGACCATCTTAAAACAATTCCATATGTTAGCTCAGAGGTTGACCTACGATATAAGAAAGCTCAGGAAATTTAGATATATTTTTTACACATATTTAACCCCTTATTATTTATGGCCCAAAACTACCTCCATAATTCCATTCATTTGTATGGGTTACCTTCAGATGAGTCTTGTGACACTTGTTGGGGTCGTCGAGCAAAGCACAACATCGGAGAACACCATCATGTTCGTGAGAGTCTCCCCTTTCCGCAGTAGGGTCAGGTTAGATGGCAGGCCAAAACGTTCGGACGCTTCAGACGTATTCGTGAGAGGACCGATTTTCGGGATGTCCCATGGTCTAACAAACACCGCTGTAGCTTAGCCACCTTCCACCGCAGATGCGGAAGGCCGACATAAGCGGATGGGGGATTTTCTTTATTGTTACTTAGATTGACGCATGGGTGCGTCTTAAGGATTTTAAGGAAAAGGAAATCTTCATGTAAAATAAAGAAAGAGAAGAAGAAACAGTATGCATTGTGAGTTAGTGATTTAAAACCGTATGCATTGTGAGTTAGTGATTTAAAACAGTATGCATTGTGAGTTAGTGATTTAAAACAGTATGCAATGGGAGTTAGTGATTTAAAACAGTATGCATTGTGAGTTAGTGATTTTAAACAGTATGCAATGAGAGTTAGTGATTTAAAACAGCATGCAATGGGAGTTAGTGATTTAAAACAGTATGCAATGGGAGTTAGTGATTTAAAACAGTATGCAATGGGAGTTAGTGATTTAAAACAGTATGCAATGGGAGTTAGTGATTTAAAACAGCATGCAATGGGAGTTAGTGATTTAAAAGGACTTATTCATTTTGTGTGGCCATGAGAGTCTCCATCTTTCCATAGAGGGGTCAGAATACTTTGTAGACCAAACCGTTCGGACGCTACAGACGATTTAGTGAGAAGCGATTTTCGGGATCTCTCATGGTCTGACAAACACCGCTCCAACTCGGTCACCTTTTACCACAGATGCGGAAGTGCGACATCGGCGAATGCGATGTATTGAGACGCATCCAATGCAAAAAAATATCTCTATCTTAAACTGACGTTTTTTTATGTTTTTGTAATTTTACTATGCTAATTAGATGTTCGAGGTGCCGCGGTAAATCGACTGAAGGGGGTTAAAAGGACATATTCATTTTGAGTGGCAGATACAGATGTGGTTAATTTGTGACGACTGTACTCAACATATTGTAGCATAGTATGTCAACATAGGATATTTAATAAAGGTTGATCTATGAGCAAGCTGTGTAATGTAATCTTGAGAACAAATGGGGGAAAAGGCATCACAACATTGTCCCCCCCCAGCAGTTTAGCTGATAAATCCATATGAAACACTGTTTATTAGCTCCTAACAGCCTATTAACAAATCAGCTCACGGCCATGTCGTCTTTAATATATCAAGTTTTGCGTGATGTTCGTAATATTTTCCACTTCGCTTTGCATCAGGAGAATACCATTTTGTTGTTGCAATCTCCTAGGACGTAGGAGGAAGACCTGGGGCGTGTGTGTGTGTTCAGCAACTCTTTCTCTGATTTGTTATTAATGTGGTAACGTTGGGGTTCCGTCCCTCTAACTCTCATTTACCGGCATGTGCACGCATCACTGGTTTATTAATTAAAATAAATGAACCAGTGCTTGGAAGCTAAGATAGGACACACACATACACACACACACACAAACACCAGGATATCTGAATGCACCGTCACCTTTGTTACCGCCCCAGCGACTCCAACTCAGACAGTAAAATTAAATCCAGCTTACCACTGACTCTAAGAATAGGCCCCACAGACCTCACACCACCTGAGCCATTCCCTGTAGAAAACCACGTGGAGGCTTCAGTTATACACATCTCATAACAGCTATTATGCTAAACATGTACAACTCAATAGTCAAGACACACCTAAGCTTCACACCTGAGCCTTTTTCCAATAGACAAGCACACAGAGGCTTCACAGAACCCAATTGTCTACGAATGTACCCTACCCTTCCATACAAAAGTAGTACACATCTTATAACAGCTATGATTGACATGCTGAACATGTACAACACAAGTCAAGACACATAAGCTTTACAGCTGAGCCCATTCCCTGTAGACTCCCACATTCAGACTTCATGGAGAGCACCCACACACCCTGTGATTAACATGCTAAACATGTACTTACTACAACAAGATTCAGACATGCAAATGTGAGAAAGAGGGCATCATCAGCATTAATCATACAGTGCCTTCAGAAAGTATTCAGACCCCTTGACTTTTCCACATTTTGTTACGTTACAGACTTATTCTAAAATGGATTAAATAAAAAACAGGCTTTTATAAATGTTTGCACATTTATAAAAAACATAAATACCTTATTTACATACGTATTCAGACCCTTTGCTATGAGACTCAAAATTGACCTCAGGTGCATCCTGTTTCCATTGATCATCCTTGAGATGCTTCTACAACTTGATTAGAGTCCACCTGTGGTAAATTCAATTGATTGGACATGATTTGGATAGGCACACACCTGTCTATATAAGGTCTCACAGTTGACAGTGCATGTCAGAGCAAAAAACAAGCTTTGAGGTTAAAGGAATTGTCCGTAGAGCTCCGAGACAGGATTGTGTCGAGGCACAGATCTGGGGAAGGGTACCAAAAAATGTCTGCAGCAATTGAATGTCTCCAAGGACACAGTGACCTCCATCATTCTTAAATGGAAGAAATTTGGAACCATCAAGACTCTTCCTAGAGCTGGCCGCCCGGCCAAACTGAGCAATTGGGGGAGAAGGGCCTTGGTCAGGGAGGTGATCAAAAACCCGCTGGTCACTCTGACAGAGCTATAGAGTTACTCTGTGGAGATGGGAGAACCTTCCAGAAGGACAACCATCTCTGCAGCACTCCACCAATCAGGCCTTTATGGTAGAGTGGCCAGACGGAAGCCACACCTCAGTAAAAGGCACATGACAGCCCGCTTGGAGTTTGCCAAAAGGCCCCTGATGAAACCAAGATTGAACTTATTTGCTTGAATGGCAAGCGTCACGTCTGGAGGAAACCTGACATGTTTTTCAGCGGCATGGACTGGGAGACTAGTCAGGATCGAGGGAAAAATTAACGGAGTAAAGTACAGAGAAATCCTTGATGAAAACATGCTCCAGAGCGCTCAGGACCTCAGACTGGGGGTGAAGGTTCACCTTGCAGCAGGACAACAACAAGTACACAGCCAAGACAAAGAAGAAGTGGCTTCGGAACAGGTCTCTGATTGTCCTTGAGTGGCCCAGCCAGAGCCCGGACTTGAATCCGAACATCTCTGGAGAGAGATGTTCGGAGAGACCTGGAAATAGCTGTGGAGCGACGCTCCCCATCCAACCTGACAGAGCTTGAGAGGATCTGCAAAGAAGAATGGGAAAACTCCCCAAATACAGGTGTGCCAAGCATGTAACGTCATACCCAAGAAGACTTGAGGCTGTAATCGCTGCCAAAGGTGCTTCAACAAAGTACTAAGTAAAGAGTCTGAATACTTATGTAAATCTGATATTTCCGTTTTTATTTGTAATAAATTTGCAGTAATTTAAAAAAATCTGTTTTTGCTTTGTCATTATGGGCTATTGTGTATAGATTGTGAGGGGAAAAAACGATTTAATACATTTTAGAATAAGGCTGTAATGTAACAAAATGTGGAAAAGGGGTCTGAATACTTTCCGAAGGCACTATTTAAGCTTTGTGTTTGTTTGTTTGTTTGTTGGAGGCATCTCCATCTTAATACACATTCCTGTTTGAATTCCTCAAGGGAAATTGGAACAACCCTGTCATATGGATCAGTCTTTTCTTTTTCTAAACATCTATATGACTGACTAAATACATTTTACTTTGTATTTTACTGAATTAAATGCATCATGCAATGTAGTGGTATGGGAGATGTAGTTGTTAAATAATGTATTAGTTTGGGAGATGTAGTTGTTAATGTGATAGATGTAGTTGTTAATGTGATAATGTATTAGTATGGGAGATGTAGTTGTTAATGTGATAGATGTAGTTGTTAATGTGATAATGTATTAGTATGGGAGATGTAGTTGTTAATGTGATAGATGTATTAGTTTGGGAGATGTAGCTGTTAATATGATAATGTAGTTGTTAATGTGATACTGTATTAGTATGGGAGATGTAGTTGTTAATGTGATAATGTATTAGTATGGGAGATGTAGTTGTTAATGCGATAATGTTTTAGTATGGGAGATGTAGTTGTTAATGTGATAGATGTATTAGTTTGGGAGATGTAGCTGTTAATATGATAATGTAGTTGTTAATGTGATAATGTATTAGTATGGGAGATGTAGTTGTTAATGCGATAATGTTTTAGTATGGGAGATGTAGTTGTTAATGTGATAGATGTATTAGTTTGGGAGATGTAGCTGTTAATATGATAATGTAGTTGTTAATGTGATAATGTATTAGTATGGGAGATGTAGTTGTTAATGTGATAGATGTATTAGTATGGGATATGTAGTTGTTAATGTGATAGATGTGTTAGTATGGGAGATGTAGTTGATAATGTGATAGATGTATTAGTATGGGATATGTAGTTGTTAATGTGATAGATGTATTAGTATGGGAGATGTAGTTGTTAATGTGATAGATGTATTAGTATGGGAGATGTAGTTGTTAATGCGATCATGTATTAATATGATAATGTATTAGTATGGGAGATGTAGTTGTTAATGTGATAGATGCATTAGTATGGGATATGTAGTTGTTAATGTGATAGATGTGTTAGTATGGGATATGTAGTTGTTAATGTGATAGATGTATTAGTATGGGATATGTAGTTGTTAATGTGATAGATGTATTAGTATGGGACATGTAGTTGTTAATGTGATCATGTATTAGTATGGGATATGTAGTTGTTAATGTGATAGATGTATTAGTATGGGATATGTAGTTGTTAGTGTGATAGATGTATTAGTATGGGAGATGTAGTTGTTAATGTGATAGATGTATTAGTATGGGAGATGTAGTTGTTAATGTGATCATGTATTAGTATGGGAGATGTAGTTGTTAATGTGATAGATGTATTAATATGGGAGATGTAGTTGATAATGTGATAGATGTATTAGTATGGGATATGTAGTTGTTAATGTGATAGATGTATTAATATGGGAGATGTAGTTGATAATGTGATAGATGTATTAGTATGGGATATGTAGTTGTTAATGTGATAGATGTATTAGTATGGGAGATGTAGTTGTTAATGTGATGGATGTATTAGTATGGGAGATGTAGTTGTTAATGTGATCATGTATTAGTATGGGAGATGTAGTTGTTAATGTGATATATGTATTAGTATGGGAGATGTAGTTGATAATGTGATCATGTATTTGTAATGAACACGATGGGAGACAGAGAGCTGGTTTCAAGCACAGGGCGTTTAATGTAAAGGACCACAGGAGGAGGCAGGTAGCTGGATCCAGGGGCAGGCAGAAGGTCATACAGAGTGGGTCCAAAAGGTCAACAGTACAGGCAGGGAAAAGGCTAGTAACGTAGTCCGGGAGATCAGGCAATAGGTAGGTAACAGGAAATCCGATAGGCTAGAGTACAGGCAGGGAATAGGCAAAAGGCATCGTTAATGTGGCAGGCATCGTTAATGAGGCAGGGAGGAGTAAATTACGGGATAAACAGAGTTCTGACAGACATGTGTCACAAAACAAACAATACCTCACAGTGATGGGGTGCATTGAACTGAACTAAATAGTGTGTGATAATGACATACAGGTGTGTGAACAGGTGATCAGAATTCAGGTGATTGGGATCTGGAGAGTGAGCTGCGTTCAGGGGATCTAGGTGTTTAAGAGTGTGAGCTGGAAGCAGACGTTACAGTATTAGTATGGGAGATGTAGTTGTTATTGTGATAGTGTATACTAATAGTTGTACTTAACCTGCTGTGTACTGTCATAATGGATTTAAAACAATGTCATATCAGTGAGATAATGCTAAGACATAGTATGACTGCTTTTAACACTGTCGGGATACATGTCGCTCGCCAAAATTACTTACTATATCCTATAACAGCTATCTACATCATGTCTCCTTTACAGATGTAGGATCATAATTTGAGACAGCTTGCTACAGCAAGAAAATTATCCTGCAGCAACAAGAAATGTGAATTATTATGTGGATTATAACTAATGAACATTTTTGTAGGGGTTGATATATTGTTCGTAATGGAAAATCAATTCTGAAATTTCTTAGTGGAAATTACAAACTTCAGAAGCCTTTTTAAACCTCAAATACACTACAAGTTTTACATTTCCTGCATTGTAGAAAAGTTGTCCTGGAACAGGGCGATCAATTTAAGATCCTACATATGCAGTGTTATGTCAGCTGTCATAAGCGAAAGATGTTTTGTCATTAACAGTTGTGTCATGTTAAGCTAGGCTTATTACCTTTCTACAACTATGTTATAAGGCATTGTAAGACAATGTTGCTCAGTTGACACTGACAGAGCATCAGTTCTCATTTTAAAACCTGCTGGTGACCAAAAGAGTTTTGAGAAGCTGACACACCACTTAGCGGTCGGCAGAAACAGACTTGAGACAGAGATCCAGCAGAAGACAGCGCTAGCTTTATGATTGACAGGGAGGGACTCGACAAGGATGACTCTTGTCATCCATTTCTATTTACAAGTTTCTGCAGACAAGCACAATTAGCCTTAATGTCACATAAATCGCTCTGCAGTGTTCTTCTGTCAGTGAAAGCTGCACTCAGCTAGCTACAGTGTATTCCTATAGGCAAAACAACACAGCAAAGAAAAAATGTCAGTGAGTGTACACATTTATGGGTTAAGCTGGCAAGAAACATTAGCGAATCCGTTCATCAAATCAGCCCCCAAAGTTGACAAGGTCAGTATTACTTCCACGCCTGTGATCAGCTCAAGGTATTTTAATGAAAAATGTTAATCATTTTGACATAATTCTGGGTTTTCCTTTGTTTCTGGAAGGGAGAGAGTAGGCAACAACACCTCTGCCACACTGACCCTCAATATGGGGGCCCGTCAGGGGTGTGTGCTTAGCCCCCTGCTGTACTCCCTGTTTACCCACAACTGTGTGGCCACGAACGACTCCAACTCCATCATCAAGTTTTCTGACGACACGATGGTGGTAGGCCTAATCACCAAAGGCGATGAGGCAGCCTATAGGTAGGATGTCAAAACTGGCAGTGTGTTGCCAGGACAACAACCTCTCCCTCAACGTCAGTAAGTCAAAGGAGCTGATTGTGGACTGCAGGAAACAAGAGGGGTGCACACCCTCATCCACATCTATGGGGCCGCAGCGGAGCGGGTCAAGACCTTCAAGTTCCTGTGTGTCCACATCACTCCACATCACTGAGGACTTAACAAATGTTGTGAAGAAGGCACGGCAAAGCTTATTCTCCCACAGGAGGCTGAAATGACTTGGCATGACCCCTCAGGAACTTTTACAGCTGCACCATTCAGAGAATCCTGACTTGTTGTATCACCATCTGGTATTGAAACTGCACCGCACCCTCGACCAAAAGGCCCCACAAAGGGTGGTGCAGACGGCCCAGCGCATCACTGGGGGCGAGCTCCCAGCCATCCAGGACGCACATGCCAGGCGGTGTTTGAGAAAAGCCTAAACATTTCCAAAGACTCCAACCACCCTAGACATGGACTGCTCTCCATGTTCCCATCCGGCGGTATCGGTGCATCAAGGCTCAGGACAAACAGACCCCTAAACAGCTTCTATCCCCTGGCCATAAGACTGTTAAATGGATAACAACTACTGCTCTCCCTCTCTCACAGACTATCCACACTGACTCTATGCCCATCCACAGAAATGCATAAACAAACAAACAGTAGATACGGTTACATGGAAATGATAGCGGAGTTTCCTTAGTGGGATAAGCCGGTATCGCGGCTTGGTGGACAAAAGGGAAGTGGGTGTAGACTGAGAAAGGCGGGAATTACACAAATCAGTCACTACACAGTTGATAATTATATTAATTGAAATGCTAATCCTTTGCACATACATGAATGCTCACTCATTCGGAAATAATTGCAATCAATATATATATTTACGCTCAGTGTGTCGTCGAGATCTCTGTTGGAATCGTCCGTCTTTCTCTGCTCCCACAAAGTCTTTCGTGGTTAGAATGGATACTTCAGAGCACCATTCAGAAATGTTCTTGTAGAATAGATGTTTTGGAAGTTGTCGATCTTCACATCTCAGGTCGACATAATTTCTAGCTGCAGGCTAGTAATTAGTATTGAAGATTTGCTCTTATTCTGTTGGTATCGATGGTCTCAGAGTTTAAACCCTTTCCACCCGTGTAGCCAATGCTCCACGTGGTTTGGTTAGGAATTCAGCAACCTTAGCTCCCTCTGGTCGAGGTACGCATGGTCTGAAGTGGGTTTATCCAGGTGGGGGTTTTATTCGGTACAGTAGAAAAGGGCTGTCCCATGACACCAGATCATGTCTGTACTCACTGGGGCGGGCCAATGACTGAGTTAAACTTTACACAGAAATACAATTCTCTCACATTAACGGTTCAACATCACCTTATATAATTTAACAAATAGTTTAATCTTTACTCATTAATTGTATACAATAATTAGATGCAAGCCTCATAACAGAGGCTCCTGTATGAACAGAGTTATGGTAATGTGGCTGTATTGTCTCTCATGAGGTCACAAACATTAGACAAAATTGACCGGTCGTAGCTGGATTCTCCACCGACCGTTTACACATTCTCCCAAACATGGATATTGTTCAGTTCTCAAGTTCTGTGATGTGGAAGAAATTCCTTTGTTCTCTCGATGGGTCTCTTTCTGCATATACTGGTGGAGAGAGTCTCCTCCAGGAATTTATGACCTGAGATAACAGAAGCCTGGGTGTAGGCGGGAGAGAGGGGGAAGGCACGCTATCCCCAAAGAGGGCCATGTCATGACACTGCTGTCTATTGATTACCAGTACCATTCATCTATTTATCCTGCTAATGGTCACTATTACTCCCGTTTACATGTGTCTATATAGTACAAGTATTTATATATTTCTACTACCAGACACTTTTCAGTCCTGTTTACATGTATATCCTACTACCAGTCACTTGTTATGTATAAACCACTCTACTATCCCTGCACATTGAATAAGGTACTGGCAATGATCGGTATATACAGTGCTTTGCAAAAGTATTCATCCCCCTTGGTGTTTTTCCTATTTTGTTGCATTACAACCTGTAATTTAAATGGATTTTTATTTGGATGTCATGTAATGGACATACACAAAATAGTCAAATTGGTGAAGTGAAATGAAAAAAATAACTTGTTTCAAAAACTTAAAAAAACATTAAAACGGAAAAGTGGTGCGTGCATACGTATTCACCCCCTTTGCTATGAAGCCCCTAAATAAGATCTGGTGCAACCAATTACCTTCAGAAGTCACATAATTAGTGTGTGCAATCTAAGTACACATACTTAGTGTGTGCAATGATCTCAGTATACATACACCTGTTCTGAAAGGCCCCAGAGTCTGCAACACCACTAAGCAAGGGGCACCACCAAGCAAGCGGTACCACGAAGACCAAGAAGCTCTCCAAACAGGTCAGGGACAAAGTTGTGGAGAAGTACAGATCAGGGTTGCATTATAAAAAAATATCAGAAGCTTTGAACATCCCACAAAGCAACATTAAATCCATTATTAAAACTGGAAAGAATATGGCACCACAACAAACATGCAAAGAGAGGGCCGCCCACCAAAACTCACGGACCATGCAAGGAGGGCATTAATCAGAGGCAACAAAGAGACCAAAGATAATCCTGAAGGACCTGCAAAGCTCCACAGCAGAGATTGGAGTATCTGTCCATAGGACCACTTTAAGCCGTACACTCCACAGAGCTGGGCTTTACGGAAGAGTGGCCAGAAAAAAGCCATTGCTTGAATAAAAAAATAAGCAAACACGTTTGGTGTTCGCTAAAAGGTATGTGGGAGACTCCCCAAACATATGGAAGAAGGTACTCTGGGCAGATGAGACAAAAATTGAGCTTTTTGGCCATCAAGGAAAATGCTATGTCTGGTGCAAACCCAACACCTCTCATCACCCCGAGAATACCATCCCCACAGTGAAGCATGGTGGTAGCAGCATCATGCTGTGGGGATGTTTTTCATCGGCAGGGACTGGGAAACTGGTCAGAATTGAAGGAATGATGGATGGTGCTAAATACAGGGAAATTCTTGAGGGAAAACTGTTTCAGTCTTCCAGAGATTGAGACTGGGACGGAGGTTCACCTTCCAGCAGGACAATGACCCTAAGCATACTGCTGAAGCAACACTCGAGTGGTTTAAGGGGAAACATTTAAATGTCTTGGAATGGCCTAGTCAAAGCCCAGACCTCAATCCAATTGAGAATCTGTGGTATGACTTAAAGATTGCTGTGGTCCAGCGGAACCCATCCAACTTGAAGGAGCTGGAGCAGTTTTGCCTTGAAGACTGGGCAAAAATCCCAGTGGTTAGATGTGCCAAGCTTATAGAGACATACCCCAAGAGACTTGCAGCTGTAATTGCGGCAAAGGTGGCTCTACAAAGTATTGACTTTGGGGGATGAATAGTTATGCATCCTCAAGTTTTTGTTTTTTTTGTCTTCTTTTCTTGTTTGTTCCACAATAAAACATATTTTACATCTTCAAAGTGGTAGGCATGTTGTGTAAATCAAATGATACAAACCCCCCAAAAATCTATTTTAATTCCAGGTTGTAAGGCAACAAAATAGAAAACATGCCAAGGGGGTGAATACTTTCGCAAGCCACTGTACAGTACTTGGATTCTCTTTGTAGTTCTTGTGTGGTTTTTACATGTTTTATTATATTTTCTCTTATTATCACTGCATTGTTTGGAAAGACCTCTCAAGGTAAGAATGTCACTGTACTGTTTTACACCTGTTTTGTCCTGTGCACGTGGTGAATAAAGTTTGAAAGTTTGAAACTTGAAACATAGTTAAGTCTAGCCTGTTATCTCTAGCCTGTTTATTTTTTCACTGCAGAGAAGGGAAAGTATTTTAATCTTGCCTGGTTTATCTAGGCTGGTTTCTCACTGAGGCGAATGCAGGGTTTTTTGTGGTAATTTGAGAGATCACACGCTGGGCTGTCAGGTTAAATCCTGCAGTGCAGGACATCACAGGGAATGTTTGAGAAGCTGTGACTTAAAAGGCCAAAACAATGCCAGAGGGCAATGGAACAACCAGAAAGAAAAACGATGTTACCTGTCTTGAGCAAAGATATGCACCAGTAAGTGAAATGGAAGTGCCTGGAAGTGCCTGAAGGATTTTCTGGGTTTACTGTGTCTTAGTCAAAATCCCTTTGAAATCTACACATTTTGTAAGAATAAATAGAGAACAAACATGCACGCAAAAAACACACACACACACTCACGTACACACACACAGACACACATACACACATTCACGTATACACACACATTAAAACACACACTCACGTACACACACATACACAAACACACTCACGTACAGACACACACACACACACACATATACACACACACACTCACGTAGACACACAAACACACACGACCGCAGTCAAGCCTAATAGACGTTCAAAGCAATACAGCGGCTATATGAAAAGGCTAAGTACGAAAATACAATTAACATTTCCAAAATGTCACCCTGTTGATAGTAATACATCACGTCGACAGATTACAACCAAGTCTAAATTGAAGAGGCATATAGGGCAGTGATCAGCCACCATAGGCAATGCTAATATAGAGGGAACCAAGTCAGTCTGCATACAACAGTTTTTTACAATCACTTTGGCACTAATTTCAGAACCTTGATGTCATTTTTCAAAACTCTAGACACAAAACTCACAACCGATGATCAAAAGGCACATTTTTCAAAACTCTTAACACTTTTTAAAATTCCTTGGATACAATACACATATTGCTAAGATAATTTGTTTATAAAATCACCTGTTCAAAATTACTTAACATCAAAGTATTACCATTTCAAGATGCAATTCACACATTATCATCATTACAATGATCTAACTATCAATTGATACAACTGCTCAAAAGGAGAAGTAGCTGTTGCATTACTCTTAATGCATAGTTTTATGGAAACTGACAATATTCGATGTTTAGATCATGAAAGTTTCAGGATAACGAGATCCATTGACACCAATTACCGTGGAACATGAACCAATTGGACTACATTATCTATGGATGTAATATTTCATCATCATTCTTTATCAGACACTGTTTCTGTAGTCCCATGTACAGCTTTTCCAGACCATGTTTTCAGATTTGACATTACTGTACACTCACCAGCCACTTTATTAGGTACACCTATCTAGTACTGGGTAGGACCCCCTTTGCCTCCACAACAGCCTGAATTATTCACGGTGTTGTACGTTAAGAGATGCCCTTCTGCACACCACTGTTTTAAGCTGCTGTTATTTGAGCATTTGTGGCCTTTCTGTTAGCTTGAATGAGTCTGGACATTCTCCTCTGACCTCTCTCATTAACAAGGTGTTTTTGCCCACAGAACTGCCGCTCACTGAATGAGTTTTGTTCATCGCACCATTTTCTGTAAACTCTAGAGACTGAAGTGCGTAAAAATCCCAGGAGGGCAGCGGTTTCTGAGATGCTGGAATCACAATGTGTGGCACCAACAATCATACCACGGTCAAAGTTACTTAGATTACCCATCTAATGTTTGGTCGAACAACAACTAAAGCTCTTTGCTCTATATATTCTATATATTGAGTTGCAGGCAGCCACATGATTCGCTGTTCGAAGGAGCAGGCTATTTGCCTTAACACGCAGGTGTACCTAATAAAGTGGCCGGTGTGTATGTATGCAGGTCCTTGTAATTGCTTTTCCAATACTGCCAACTCGTTACTGAGGACTGATTTCACATTGTGTTACGAGTATATAGTGAAATGAATGGTATCCACCTACAACAACATAGCGATAACATGGAGCAGGCAGGTGATCCAGGTCACAATAGAGGTCAACCAGTGGGAGGAGGAAGACGAGGAAGACATGGTGGTCAAAGGAATGGCAGGGGACAAGCACCCCTTCTGAGAGGTGGTCGTGGGCCTCGTTTGAGAGGTATGGGGGAACGTGGACAAGGCCACGGACCAAGACAGCGGCAGCAACAGCAAAGAGTGTCCAATGAAATCTGAGCAATAGTTGTAGACCATGTCGTAAATCATGGCATGACAATGACTGAGGCAGCTACAATGATTCAACCAAACCTCAGAAGATCAACCGTGGCCTCATCAGAACTTTCTGCAATGAGAACCGGTAAGTCTTCAGCATGCATTAAACCTTAGGCTACTCTCAACTGTCAAATGACTGTATACTGCAAGCCAATGTGTACCCCAGAGTAGGTAAAGTGACTAAATGTGTTGTTACTGTAATTTTCCCTGCAAAATTGAGACTAGGCCAAATAGAGGATGCAGAGGCAAAATTCTGACTGACAAACAAGAGCAGGCTGTGGTCAATTTGGTTCAGGCCAGAAATGATATTCGCCTTACAGAAATTCGGCAGCACATCTTGGCCAATGACGACATGTTCAACAATGTGGAAGCCATAAGTTTGCCGACAATTGCACGCATGCTGAAAAGGCACCAGGTGTCTCTAAAACGGCTATACCGTGTGCCTTTTGAAAGAAATGCAGACAGAGTGAAGCAACTGAGGACTGATTATGTTCAGGTATGTTCAGTTTAAAAATAATAATAATAATTCTACATCATTGTAATCAGTAATTCTCTTTCCACAATGTATTTTTAGAGGGTGATGGAGCAGGATGCTGACGAAAACCAAGGCAGGCTTCAACCTGGCCAAGACAAGGAGGAGAGGTCGGAATTTAATTGGCCAGCGGGCAACCATCCAAGTACCTGGACAACGTCGGGCCAACATCACCATGTGTGCGGCTACATCGGAAGATGGTGTGGTGGGACGCAGACCTCGTATTGGATCATATAATGCAGCTCTCCTTGTAACCTTCCTTGATGAGCTAAATCAGGTCTGTAGAGCTGATGGCGTGACCTATGTCATTGTGTGGGATAATGTCAGGTTCCACCATGCTCAAATGGTGCAAGCATGGTTTCAGGCCCATCCACAATGTATCACCCTGTACTTACCCCCATACTCTCCTTTCCTTAACCCAATTGAGGTATATGATAGGCGACCTCATGAACAAGCCACCCTTCTCCAGGCCATGGATGACGCATGCAATGACATCACGGCAGACCAGTGTCAAGCCTGGATTCGCAATGCCCGTAGATTCTTCCCAAGATGTTTGGCTAATGAAAACATCCATTGTGATGTGGATGAGAGCTGGTGTAACTGAGTCAGGTTTGTAGGCCTTCTTTTCTTGCACAGGTTTTTTCAGTTCTGCCCGTACATTTTCTATAGGATTGAAGTCAGGGATTTGTGATGGCCACTCCAATACCTTGACTTTGTTGTCCTTAAGCCATTTTGCCACAACTTTGGAAGTATGCTTGGGGTCATTGTCTATTTGGAAGACCCATTTGCGACCAAGCTTTAACTTTCTGATTGATGTCTTGAGATGTTGCTTCAATATGGCCACATAATTTTCCTTCCTCATGATGCCATCTATTTTGTGAAGTGTACCAGTCCCTCCTGCATCAAAGCATCCCACAACATGATGCTGCCACCCCGTGCTTCACGGTTGGGATGGTGCTCTTCGGCTTGCAAGCCTCCCCCTTTTTCCTCCAAACATAAAGATGGTCATTATGGCCAAACAGTTCTATTTTTGTTTCATCAAACCAGAGGACATTTCTCCAAAAAGTACGATCTTTGTCCCCATGTGCAGTTGCAAACCGTAGTCTGGCGTTTTTATGGCGGTTTTTGAGCAGTGGCTTCTTCTTTCTGAGCTGCCTTTCAGGTAATGTCGATATAGGACTCGTTTTCCTGTGGATATAGATACTTTGTACCTGTTTCCTCCAGCATCTTCACAAGGTCCTTTGCTGTTGTTCTGGGACTGACTTGCACTTTTCGCACCAAAGTACGTTCATCTCTAGGAGACAGAACTCGTCTCCTTCCTGAGCGGTATGACGACTGCGTGGCCCCATGGTGTTTATACTTGCGTACTATTGTTTGTACAGATGAACGTGGTACCTTCAGGCGTTTGGAAATGTACCAGACTTTTTTTTGTATGTGTATGTAAACTTCTGACCCACTGGAATTGTGATACAGTGAATTATAAGTGAAATAATCTGTCTGTTATCAATTGTTGGAAAAATTACTTGTGTCATGCACAAAGTAGATGTCCTAACCGACTTTCCAAAACTATAGTTTGTTAACAAGAAATTTGTGGAGTGGTTGAAAAAATATAGTTTTTATGACTCCAACCTAAGTGTATGTAAACTTCTGACTTCAACTGTATATATAAAACAAATTCAATAACAAATATAACATCAACAAATCATTATCTTTGTATTAATACAACAACAAAAAACATGACCATGTCATTTCATATAATATGCTATAGTCTGGGTTAGATGAAGGCTAAAAAAGGCAGTATTGATGATGAAAACACTTAACGACAACAACTGCACATGTCCGTTCAACAGGCGCCGGCGAGGGGAATACAAATCCAATGAGTCTACAGATTTACTGACAGGTTGGCTGGTGCCTGGCTCCTAGGGAATGAGAAGTACTGTATCGAGTTGACAGATTGTGTGTCAGTGTCAGTGTCAGTGTCAGTGTCAGTGTTAGTGTTAGTGTGTCAGTGTTCGTGTTAGTGTGTCAGTGTGTCCGTGTCAGTGTGTGTTTGTGTGTGTGTGTGTGTGTGTGTGTCGAGAGGTATCGCGCGAACAGCAGGACACAGGACAGTTGGGGCCCCTCAATAAACTTCACCATGGTTACAGACATGTCGTTAAACCTGATGTAATCCATATTTTCATGTCCCCTGGCCCTAATAACATCTTAATGTATTTGTATACCAGCATAATAATAGTCCTGGTACCATGGTATGCATTCACATCATGTGAAAACCCAGAGAACAGGTTGGATTTACACTAGAACAGATTGTGATGTTGCTAATATATAAAGGGTTTATCAGTCAAATGATGTTGGGTGGCCTACAGTATGTTACCACTGGGTTTCATAACGATGACAAAATCACTTTTTCTGGTTATTTTTTTTAAACATAGGGTGTAGCATCATACCAGTGCATAGTCATTTACAGCAACAACCCTTCTGTAACTAGCATTTAGCTACACTGGTATTCACAAACACTCCTTCTCTATGACAGCAGGAGGAGAGTGGGGATAGCATCATGCTGCCTGAAAACCCTGCATCATTCAAGCTTCCTGCGTGCTGTAAGAGCACACGTAAAAAAAAAAACAGGCAGGGTTTCCTATCCTCACATGGCCCTGTTTGTCTACTACAGCACTTTAAATGGAACCCCTCCCCGCCCCAACCGGAGACAGTACAGTAAACTAGAGAGAGAACCCCTCCTTGCCCCGACCGGAGACAGTACAGTAAACTATAGAGAGAACCCCTCCCCGCCCCGACCGGAGACAGTACAGTAAACTATAGAGAGAACCCCTTCTTGTGTTCTAGAAGAACACCAGCAAGAGGAGTCAAGCATGTTGAGCACAGAAAATATAGAGATTGAGAGAAGAAGAAAACAAAATCACAAAGATTGACAGAAGAAGAAAACAAAATCACAAAGATGGACAGAAGAAGAAATGAAAGACTAGGGATGGCTGGGAAACTTTACAACATGGCAAGATTAGAGGGAACTAACTCTTCAGACACACAACACACTGGGCACAGACGTCAATGCAACATCTATTCCACGTTGTTTCTACCAGTGTGTGCCCAGTGGGAAGTGTGGGATTTCTGTGACGGTCTAGAAGTGAACGCACGGGGGCATGTTATTTTTGTCTGTGAGAGATGCAGTTTGGCTGTGTGCATGTCTCTGGCCCTGTATGTGTGAAAAGGTGTGTATGAAAACACGGTTAATGTTTTCAGACACAAATTCATGACCAAATTTCAGCAGCAACTGGACTGCGGAACGTCTGGACGTCACTGTGAGGATGAAAAATAGACGCCAGCCCTAAAAAAGAAACAACCAGTTTGAGCACCTCCGTCGTCAGAAAGAAAACAAGTACAAGGCCCATTAGACTGAGAAAGTGTGTGTGTGTGTGTGTGTGTGTGTGCTGAGCGAAAGGCACAGAGAGATAGAAGTCTAGCAGTTAGCAGCGCATTGTTACGTCATCATCCCCTAGGGGGAGAGTGGATGAATTCGCTGTTATAACAGCATGCATTATTTAGTATGTGCACCACAGAGTGACACCAAGCAAGAGTTCTGCTTCCCTGGAGCATAGAGGTCCGGTCAGTCCCAGACTTTAGACATGTTTCTTTCCCACTGATGTTAACAATAAATCAAACCGGAGCGTCTGTTTAGCGGTGGAATTACTGACGCAGTAGCAAACATTAGTTCTGCTCTTTGACGACAACCGTGACCAGGATTTCCGTTTCTAGTGTGTACTCCTAACTTTACCTTCCAGTATAACTACTGTACCTTCTAAAAATGACTGCAATATTCTGAATGAGAATATACTGTATCTCGGGAGAAGGAGTAGTCTTTGGTGATAGGCCTATGTGGCTGGGACTCACAGTTTTGCCGAAATGTGCAGTGGGATATCTCTGAGAAAGCTGGTATTGAGTTAATAAAACAGTAAATGCTAATGCAGGTCACGAAGGGTGATAGTATAGCTTTGCCGAATTGTTCAAAGGGCTTTGTCTCTCTTCCTCATAGGTCTCTCACTAGACAACAAATCGATTCTCCTCAACTTCATCAATTCTGTTTTCCTTCAGCATCTCTCCCCTGTGTTGAAGTTTGCCCATGCTGAGAAAAAGACAAGACCCGTGGGTTACTCTGGGTCTATTGACTCCTAATTAACACCTGATAGTAATGCATCTCTTTCCTCATTGATCCCCCTCTTCTTCTTCTCCTTCACTCAATCCCACTCTTCTCTCTCGTCTCCTGCTATCGTATCACGTTTTCTTGGAAGTGCAAACCGCTGAGTCTAAATAACAGCATAAGTCTTGCCTCCATCGCTTCTCCAATAAAACCTAACCGCTTTAGGAAAATACAAGTTTTTACTGCTGCCTCAATTGGTACGTGGTACGGTATATATCCCCTTCTTTCTACCGATTCAGGGCCTCTGAAGTCTTTTTCTGATCCATCTTTCGTATATGGAGTATTTTATGCTCCGTTTTACTGCGCTGCCTCTCAGTGATTGTCAAGTGCCCTCTTTCCCAAGACTGGGACTTGTGATAAACAGGGGAGGTATAAAGATGGAGGGAGGACATATTGTACAGGGAACGTTGTAGAGTTGGGCCTCTTATGGGCCGTTGACAGGATAAGGCATTCACAGTAGCAGACACTTTTATCCAAAGCGACTTACAGAACTGTCAACAAGTATTCAGTATGTGGCCCATGACACTGTTTAAATGAGTGTACAAGGAACCATAACAGGAAGCTAGCTGGTGGATGCGTCACATGCTAATATCACCAGAGGGTTGCCCTCTGTTGGGGGACACAACCCAAACGGAATGGGGTTATTGTGGGGTTACAAGGAAGTTCTCCCATTTTAAAACCCCTTTTTACCAGGGAGGAACTGGATCGAACGTGACAGCTAAGTGTGGGGGAGGGGATGATTCTCATTCTGCTCACTTCAGTACCCAAATGCACTTTTCTCTTTTCACTCCCCTGAAAAAAAAATGGCTGCAAATGTCTCCTCATATAACTTGTAGTATATTTATGTTTAAAAAGGCTTCTAAAGTTTGTCATTTCCACTTTGAAAATTCAGACTTGATTTTCCCTAACGAAAAATGTATCAACCCCTGCAAAAACAGCCATTGATAATTTATAATTCCCGTTGCTGCAGGATTATTTTCCTGCTGTAGCAAATTGGCTCAAATTAAGATCCTACATCTGTACACTGGCTGTGTCTTAAATGGCACCCTAGCGCACTGCTACCCTGCTCAAAAGTACTGTTCTCAAAAGTACTCAAAACCCTGTTCATCATTGTGAGGAAATTAGCAGTTCTACTACAATAATCCCACCATGCCGCAGGCTGAGAAGAGATAATCTCGTTTAAAAATATTAATTCCAAATGAATCTTTTTAAACTGTTAGGAGCTCATTAAGGAAACCAATTTCACTAAAATACCTTTTCTAACTCACGTAACATTTCACAGCTGCACACAATCAATCCAAGTGCAATTTCCAAAACCGTTAATTATTTATAAACTTTATCAATTTTTTATGTTGTTCCAAGGGAAGGAGGGGGAATGAGAGAGTTGAAAATAAGTCCAATAACTCCAGGTTTTTAATATACACATAATATATGTAAACGTTTCAACAGCCTTAATTGCACAGGCATTTTACTGTCAATGTGAGAGGGAAAGAAACACAAGCTGTAGAGGATGTACTTTACGTGTTTGAGATTGACTGTATTGCAGCCCAAACAACTATTATTGGATCTAGATTAGCGATTCAGCTCCTTGCCTTGCTCAAAATGGATTCCCTCAAATACACTCAATGTTTTCTGGGGAACAGGGAGTCCTATATTAGCACAGAAGGTAGGGTTGGTTTGATGTGGTGATGGCTACAGTCCCATTGCGATGATGCAGCGAGAATTGTCTCTGGAGCTAAGTGATTAATTTCATATACGCTCCCTGTTGAAAGCCAGCCTGCTCTATGGACAATGTATTAGCCTAAAAGTAAAGGGGGTCTGCCACTCTCCTTCAGGTTTCAATATACAGTTGAAGTCGGAAGTTTACATACACTTAGGTTGGAGTCATTAAAACTCGTTTTTCAACCACTCCACAAATTTCTTCTTAACAAACTATAGTTTTGGCAAGTCGGTTAGGACATTTACTTTGTGCATGAAACAAGTAATTTTTCCAACAATTGTTTACAGACAGATTATTTCACTTATAATTCACTGTATCACAATTCCAGTGGGTCAGAAGTTTACATACACTAAGTTGACTGTGCCTTTAAACAGCTTGGAAAATTCCAGAAAAGGATGTCATTGCTTTAGAAGCTTCTGATAGGCAGGATAAGGCGGAGCTGAGAGAGAAACGGGCAACGGTCTAGAGCATCATGTGGAGAGAGGTAGCAGACATCAGGGAGGAGCTACAAGGGGAGATGTCAGCAGTCATAGAATTGCTAGAACACAGAGACACCACCATCCCCACTCTAAGAGAACAACTGGAGCCTACCACAACCCTCACCACCACACCCTCACATCCCCTCATCGGCAGTACCACTGCTTCTCATAGTGAACCTCCGGAACTCACACAAGAGGTCAGTAACCAGACCCAGTACAACTCCTCCTCCTACACCAGCACATTCCCCTCGTCAGAAAGGTCTGACCAGACCTCCCCAAGATCCTCACATCCCAGCCCCAGAGCACCAGCGCCAGCGGAGCCATGCTAGGACCCTCAGGAGAGAGGAAGACAAGGAAAGGCCACCTGTGGTCCCCATCCAAAGAACATCGCTCCAGACACCACAGCCCACAACAGCAGTACACAGGCTGAGTACCCTATAGGCTTAATTTTATGTGACTCCAATGGGAAATTTCTCAGAGAGAAACTGCTATTCCCTGGCATGTCAGTGTGAAAGCTATGGAGCCCAACAACAGCAAGTGCCTTGAAAAGACTGTCAAGCAACATTAAACGGGGCTAAACATATTATAGTCTACACAGGTACTAATGATTTGATGGCAATGAGAGGACATGTACTGTAGCTACTGCAATGCAGCAAGTGGCAGCCAGAGATGCAGAGAGGTTTCCTAACACCAAAATCACTATGTCCACCCTGTTGCCTTATGGAGATGTGCCCTTCCACATTATTCAGAGCAACAACACTGAGCTGTCTAGAGGCTGTGCTCTCTTGGACAATGTTTACCTATCGAACCACTGTGACATTCACCCCCGGCTGATGTACGACCTAGTACACTTGAACAAACAGGGTGTCAAGGTGTTTTCTAGGAAACTGAAAGAAACTGCTCTGGGACAAAGCAATAACCAAAATAAGAGGAACTCTGCCATACATCCTCCAATATCATGATGCAGCCACCAATTTATGCTTCAAAATATGGAGAGTAGTACTCAGTAATGTGTTGTATTGGATTTGCGCTAAGCATAACACTTTGTATTCAGGGAAAAAAGTTAATTTTCCTTGCCACATTTTTTGCAGTATTACTTTAGTGCATTGTTGCAAACAGGATGCATGTTTTGGAATATTCTGTACAGACGTCCTTCACTCTGTCAGTTAGGTTAGTATTGTGGAGTAACTACAATGTTGTTGATCCATCCTCCGTTTTCTCCAATCACAGCCCTTAAACTCAGTAACTGTTTTAAATTCTCCATTGGTGAAATACTGAGCGGTTTCCTTCCTCTTTGGCAACTGAGTTAAGAAGGACACCTTTGTCTTTGTAGTGACTGGATGTATTGATACTGTACACCATCCAAAGTGTAATTAATAACTTCACCATGCTCAAAGGAATTTTCAATTATCATTATTTATTTTTACCCATTAATTTTTTACCCATTTTACCTATATTTTTTACAAAATTTTTTTACTAATAGATGCCCATCTTTACAAGGCATTGGAAAACCTCCCTGGTCTTTGTGGTTGAATCTGTGTTTGAAATTCACTGTTTGACTGAGGGACCCTAGAATTATCTGTATGTGTGGGAAAGATGAGGTGGTTATTAAAAAATGACGTTAAACACTATTATTGCACACATAGTGATTCCATGCAACTTATTATGTGACTTGTTTAGCAAATGTTTACTACTGAACTTATTTAGGCTTTGCCATGACAAAGTGGTTGAATACTTATTGACTCAAAACATTTCAGCTTTACATTTTCTATTCATTTCCAAAAATGTCTAAAATATAATTCCGCTTTGACATTATGGGGTATTGTGTATTGATCAGTGACACAAAATCTATTTTAAATTCGGGCTGTAACACAACAAAATGTGGAAAAAGTCAAGTAGTCTGAATACTTTCTGAAGGCACTGCTCTTTTGTGCCTTCACTCCAAGGAATTGTTTGCCTGACTGACAGTTGAGTGGAATCCATGTAGCAGAAGACTGGGGATTTCTTGTGTATTGTGTATCCATATTTGGGTTAGATCTACATGGATTGGAAACCTGTTTTTCCTTGATTGGGGCTCCTGGGGACAACTGTAACATAATGCAACTCATGTAGCATCCAATTAGTCCCAGGTGAAAGCAGTAGCGTAACTCTTCAACATTCTGGAACTCTCCAAGATTCCGTTCAATATTTATTTCCCACTGCCATTCGTATGAGTCACTTGCGACACGAGTGATTAAATATTGATGCAGATTGGATTTTCAGTCTTTAACTCGCTGGGTAACACATTTCCCTGCCTCCTAGATATTGATATTGTCTGACTGTTCGAGTTACTGTCAGCCCAGTTGGTTTTTCTGAGGGAAACCAGCCCACATTATTCCCTCAGTGTGAAGATGAAAATGTAAAGTGTGTGAATGTAGAGCATGGAGATTTGACTCTCTCTGTCTCTCTGTCTCTGTCTCTGTCTCTGTGTGTGTATTTTCCACTGGAAGTGTACTTGAGTGTACATTCCACAGTGAGTTGTATTTGTATCTTAATAGGCAGATACAGTACACACTGAAGATAGGGGCATATTTGGCTAAAGTTGTTGTGATGAAGTCTCTTGACGTGTAAGGGTCAGGTTGGTTACCGGTTGTGGTAACACTTTATTTCACTTCATAACACTTTCATAACCCTTGTATAACACCTAAGCAGTACATAAGCATTTCATAAAGACGCCTTTATCTGGTTGTTGTCTGGTTATCTGATGCCCCCCACCCTATAAAAAAAGTATATTACATTTTGACGTCTCATGACAGGCCTCTGATGTGTGCATTGTATCCTCTACAAACCAAGGATAGCTCACAACATTAATATACAGATGTCTAGATGTCTGCTAAATGGAATGAAAAAATCCAGGGATCCTTAAAAAGGTCTCACTGATAGACATTCGCTAGAGGACAAAAACGTCCATTCATCTCCCTCTTCATCTTGTCTTCTCTACATGACTTAGTGAAAAGGCATTTCCTGTCTTTTGATTTCCTGTCCAATCAGTACCATAGAGCAGAAGCAGACCGTATTGGACTTGACTGACTCAGCCACTTGCCTGAGGTGAGCGCATCCAGTCGTCCACCTTGATATCAGTGACCAAAAACTATCGTTGCGCTTGTTCGAAACCTTGTTTGCTTCTTGTTTCCAAGAAGACAACTCCCATCTCCGTGGTAACCCGTCTGTTTGCATTTGTCCATCGAACTTGACCTCGCGTCCTCCGCCGCTATGCGTTTGTTGTATTGACTGGGAATGCCCTGGGTGAATAGAATCCAAACCAACTGACAAATCGGCAGTGACATGATCACCTAGCATTGGACGCTAATAAGTTCACTCTTCGCCCAGAGAGCTTGTTTCCATTGGAGCGAGCGTTAGCATGCAGTGAGTCCAGGTTAGCAAGGCGTCTAGGCCTCAGGGCATTGCATTGGACCCTGATGATCATGAATCATGTCCAATAAATGTCCAGCTTGCCATCTCCTGTGTGCGAGTCGCAAGACTCCATCAAACAGGCTTTTTAATTCAACAGGCATTTAGGGAATCAATTGTTTGATGTAGAAGTAAATGCTGAGATAGATCTAGTAGCAGTAAATCTGCTTGACATATAGTAAATGTTGAGATACATGTAACAGTACATACATTTTACATAAAGTTATTATTAAGCTAGAGATAAACAAATGGGTGTAATGGCTGGTCTGTGGGACCTGTCACTTGGCTGACACTACAGTCATAACTGTTAAGGGGGTTGTCCTCCGTCAGCGCAGTTTGGCAGTTTAACACATCCCAGGGGTGACCCTATCAATTAGAATCCTTCTAAACTTAGGACATCAAAAATAGAAGACTACATGAGGTTAAAATAATACATAAATTATAAAAACAATGAAATTAAATATAATACAATAGTTATACATAATAAATGCCACTTTAATAATGTTTACATATGTTGCATTACTCATCTCATATGTACAGTTGAAGTCAGAAGTTTACATACACTTAGGTTGGAGTCATTAAAACTCGTTTTTCAACCACTCCACTTCAACCACTTGTTAACAAACTATAGTTTTGGCAAGTCAGTTAGGACATCTACTTTGTGCATGACCTGAGTAATTTTTCCAACAATTGTTTACAGACAGATTATTTCACTTATAATTCACTGTATCACAATTCCAGTGGGTCAGAAGTTTACATACACTAATTTGACTGTGCCTTTAAACAGCTTGGAAAATCCCAGAAAATGATGTCATGCCTTTAGAAGCTTCTGATTGGCTATCTGTGGATGTATTTCAAGGCCTACCTTCAAACTCAGTGCCTCTTTGCTTGACATCATGGGAAAATCAAAAGTAATCAGCCAAGACCTCAGAAAATAAATTGTAGACCTCCACAAGTCTGGTTCATCTTTGGGAGCAATTTCCAAATGCCTGAAGGTACCACATACATTTGTACAAACAATAGTACGCAAGTATAAACACCATGGCACCACGCAGCCGTCATACCGCTAAGGAAGGAGACGCGTTCTGTCTCCTAGAGATTAACGTACTTTGGTGCGAAAAGTGAAAATCAATCCCAGAACAACAGCAAAGGACCTTGTGAAGATGCTGGAGGAAACAGGTACAAAAGTATAGTAAAACGAGTCCTATATCGACATAACCTGAAAGGCCGCTCAGCAAGAAAGAAGCCACTGCTCCAAAAATGCTATAGAAAAGCCAGACTACGGATTGCAACTGCACATGGGGACAAGGATCGTACTTTCTGGAGAAATGTCCTCTGGTCTGATGAAACAAAAATAGAACTGTTTGGCCATAATGACCATCGTTATGTTTGGAGGAAAAGGGGGAGGCTTGCAAGCCGAAGAACACCATCCCAACCATAAAGCACAGGGGTGGCAGCATCATGTTGTGGGATGCTTTGCTGCAGGAGGGACTGGTACACTTCACAAAATAGATGGCATCATGAGAAGGAAAATTATGTGGATATATTAAAGCAACATCTCAAGACATCAGTCAGGAAGTGAAAGCTTGGTCGCAAATGGGTCTTCCATTGGACAATGACCCCAAGCATACTTCCAAAGTTGTGGCAAAATGGCTTAAGGACAACAAGGTCAAGGTATTGGAGTGGCCATCACAAAGCCCTGACCTCAATCCTATAGAAGATTTGTGGGCAGAACTGAAAAAGCATGTGCGAGCAAGGAGGCTTACAAACCTGACTCAGTTACACTAGCTCTGTCAGGAGGAATGGGCCCAAATTCACCCAACTTATTGTGGGAAGCTTCGTGAAGGCTACCCTCGAAACGTTTGACCCAAGTTAAACAATTTAAAGGCAATCCTACCAAATACTAATTGAGTGTATGTAAACTTCTGAACCACTGGGAATGTGATGAAAGAAATAAAAGCTGAAATAAACCATTCTCTCTACTATTATTCTGACATTTCACATTCTTAAAATAAAGTGGTGATCCTAACTGACCTAAAACAGGGATTTTTTACTAGGATTATATGTCAGGAATTGTGAAAAACTGAGTTTAAATGTATTTGTTAAGGTGTATGTAAACTTCCGACTTCAACTGTAAATAGTAAAGTAAAATACAGATACTCCCCAAAAATGACTTAAGTAGTACTTTCAAGTACACCCCTGCCTACATACTCTTCCTCCCATCCACTCTGCTGCGTCTTTCAAGCCAAATTCCCCTCTGAGCTGAACCTCCCTCATGACATAACCAACGTCCTCTTCTTTTTCTTTTTCATTACTATACTTTTTGCTTACTATACTCTCCATCCAATGCTCTACTATCCCCTTTGCGTGACTACGATCCGGAGAGAGGAGAGCAGTTTGACTTCACAGAAAAGCGAGCGTGTCCCCGTGAATCAGAGACTCAGCAGAGCAAGCGCCATGTAGCGACATTTGCATGACTCAGATGCTTTTCTGTTTTGAGAGGGGAGTCACGGGAGCCGATGAACAAACGGTTGCCCCGTTGTCTTTCCACCCTCCAGAGGCTTGGAGTCTCTCAGAGTGACTCGTTGCCAGTCGCAGTTTGTTCCTCGCTCAGCAGGACTGTTCCTGCCAGAAGATAGAGAGGACAGATGGGAGAGACTGGGCCGGAAAATGGCCGGCTCAGAGGCAGATGGTACAGCGTAGAGCAGTGGTTCTCAAGCTTTTTTGGTCACTATACACCCTGCTTGAAGTTCCTGCTCATGTACAACTGATCATTAGGCTTATGCACTTATGGGTTTTTCCAAGTACCCCTTGTGGCTAGGCTAGGTACCCAAGGTTAAGAAACAAAGTCCTCTTCATAAACAAAGAAGTTATGTGAGGCGTTTGTTTTCATCTTTACACTCCATTCCTCTAACGGTCTTGTTATCTTGGATGCACTGGAAAAAAGCTGGCTGCATAATTGGCTTCCCAATTGACTTTGTTTGTCTTACACAGCTCTACCTCCACTACACTGCTCTTGCCTTCTTGTGTTTAAAGAATGGAGGTGTTGTGCTTGTTATGAAGAAACCTCATCCTCTGCAAATGCAAGAGCCATGTTACAAAGACCTGCATGTTAAATTACTAATGGGCCAGGGATATACTTGACAAGCGTAAAAGATACACCTTGACATTTCCGTAATTGGCTTTCTCAATAGTTTTCAAGGTAAGACAAAGGGTTGATTTAAAAAACAATTTTGAGATTAACCTTTTTTTGTGTAATGGTAAAGTAGTGTGGATTTGCACAGTAAGTGGGGAAAACTGAATGGGATGAACTGACACAGTGAATGGGGTGAACTGACACAGTGAATGGGGTGAACTGACACAGTGAATGGGGTGAACTGACACAGTGAATGGGGTGAACTGACACAGTGAATGGGGAGAATTGACACTGTAAATTGCCAAATAATCATAATTGGTGAACTCACTTAGAAGAGGGAGAGAGGGAGAGGGAGAGAGGGAGAGGGAGAGAGAGACCTTGTCTTCTTTCTGCTTGATAGCGCATTAATTACTTTTCATAAACTCGTCAAACAGGAGTTTTTATGATGCAAGCTGTGTATTTATGAGTTTTGACCCTACACTTTGTTTATAATTATGTACGCATAGAACCCTTTTCTACGAATTTATTGAGTATCAATGTTGATTTTACACAACTATTGCTTTCTTTCTAAAATACTTTCACTCTGGGTCTGACGTTAATGGCCTTGTTAAAACACAGAGAACATTATTATCATGTACTTGAACATGTAAGATCCCCCTTGGCCCTTTGCTAATGACTGTACCACACTATACCGTACAGTATGCGATTTACTTAGCCGAAATATCCCTTAGGATCTCTGGAGACCTAATAGCTTCCTGTGTGTGTTTTAATGTGGTCAGATCTGTCCATACTTTTACACAACTCTGAGACTCATCCATCATGAAAATCACAGGGGATGGCACACACACACACATACTGTACACACACTTGCATACACACACTTGCATACACACACGCATACTCATTGGCTTGGATGCACACATACACACCTCTTCTTAAGCATGGCATCTGCATATACAGCACCTTCACACCCTTGACTTTTTCCACATTTTGTTGTGTTACAGCCTGAATTTAAAATGGATTCAATTGTCACTGGCACACACACAATACCCCGTAATGTTAAAGTGGGATTATGTTTTTTGAAATTTGTGCTAATTAATACAAAAATGAAAAGCTGAAATGTCTTGAGTCAAAGTACTCAATGACTACTTATTCTCTGTACCCCACACATACAATTATTTGTAAGGTCCCTCAGTTGAGCAGTACATTTCAAACATAGATTCAACCACAAAGACCAGGGAGGTTTTCCAATGCCTCGCAAAGAAGGACACCTATTGGTAGACTGGTAAAAAAAAAAAGCAGACATTGAATATCCCTGGATGGTGTATCAATACACCCAGTCGCAATGAAGAGACAATGGTCCTTCCTAACTCGGTTCCCGGAGAGGAAGGAAACCGCTCAGGGACTTCACTATGAGGCCAATGGTGACTTGAAAACAGTTAAAGAGTTTAATGGCTGTGATAGGAGAAAACTGAAGATGGATCATCAACATTGTATTTACTCCACTATACTAGCCTAAATGACTGAGTGAAAATAAAGAAACCTGTACAGAATAAAATAATTTCAAAACATGTATCCTGTTTGCAATGAGGCACTACAGTAAAACTGCAAAACATGTGACAGAGAAATTAACTTTATGCTCTGAATAAAAAGTGTTATGTTATGTTTGGGCAAATCCAAAACAACACATCACTGAGTACCACTCTTCATATTTTCAAGCATAGTGGTGGCTGCTTCATGTCATGGGTACAGTATGTTTNTATACTGATGTAACTGGGCTTTCTATACTGATGTAACTGGGCATGTTATACTGATGTAGCTGGGCTTTCTATACTGATGTAACTGGGCTTTCTATACTGATGTAACTGGGCATTTTATTCTGATGTAACTGGGCTTTCTATACTGATGTAACTGGGCTTTCTATACTGATGTAACTGGGCTTTCTATACTGATGTAACTGGGATTTCTATACACTTTCTTGGCCACTATTGTGTTACTGTACTAGGTGTGAAATTCACTTCAGATTGAGGGTACTAAAAAAACTAAGTTTACACCTCTATGAAAACATCTTTATCAGAGGAAACCTTGTGAAATCTACCCACTGTGTTTGTCTAGTAGCATCTCCGGAATCTTTTTCTAATGCATTTGGACTACAAATGGGGCTGCTGGGCCTAAAAAAACATGTAGTAGTGAAGTACTGTACTAAATGGCCTGCAGACTCAATGCACACACCTGTATTGTTTAGCAATGTTTTGATTCCAAAAATGGATCTTTGTAAGTTTCTGTCATAGAGATCCTATTAAATGAATATTTAATTAGTATTCAAATTCCTAATTCTATGGTTCCTGGGAATGAAACCGCTAATCTTGGTGTGCTAGCCACACCAACTGAGTGATCCCATTGCTCTGTTCCTGTCTCTCTTTCTTCCTCCGCAGGATTGATATCTTGAAGTATGTCATCTACGGCGTGGCGGCGGCATTCTTTGTCTACGGCATCCTGCTCATGGTGGAGGGCTTCTTCACCACCGGCGCCATCAGGGACCTGTACGGAGACTTCAAGATCACCGCCTGCGGACGCTGCGTCTCCGCCTGGGTAAGAAACACACTTAAATCAACCCCTATCCTCTGCACCCTATCCACTCCCTGTATTTCTGAAGACGTTGGATAGGTATAAGCATTAGGGTAGAGAATTAGGACACGTCTTTCTGGAGGAAGTACTTGAGAGACTGGATTAGAGATTTGGTGATGGAGAACTTCATCTTAAGATGTCTCCTTTGAATTATGGCCCAATGCTAATGACAGCTGATGAGCCAGTCAGCCTTCTACCGATTTATAACTGTTATCTTCTCTCTTTCTCTAATGGGCCCATCCCTCACTTTCTTCTCCTCCTTCCTCCCTCTCTTCCCCTCCCTCTCTCTTTCTAATGGACCGTCCTTCTCTTCCTTCTCCTCCTTCTCCTCCTTCCTCCCTCTCTTCTCTTCCCTCTATGTATTCTCCTCCCTCATTTCCTTCTGTGCTCTTCTCTAACACTCTCTCTCTCGCTTTCCCTCTGTCTCTAATGAACCATTCCCTCTTGTGTCCTCCGTTTCTTCCTGCAGTTTATTATGTTGACCTATATCTTCTTCCTGGCCTGGTTGGGTGTGACAGCCTTCACCTCGCTGCCCGTCTTCATGTACTTCAACATCTGGACCATCTGTCAGAACACCACTGTGGTGGAGGGGGCCAACCTCTGCCTGGACCTGCGCCAGTTTGGTAAGGGCGGGCCCGGGTGGCGCCGCCATCCATTCACACCACTGTTGCCATTTACAGTATACATACACTGTCACTGACATTGGTAGTGGTTAACCAGGGCTTTGGTGGTTTATTTCCAGTTGTTTGTTTGTTTGTGTTCTATCATGAATGTGGATAAGATGTCTGACCAGACAATGAACTATAGAGCCTAATATACTGAATAGTGTATCGTTTAGTCTTCACACTTCGCGGACACACAAATCAATCAATATTCTTTACATTTCATTGCAGTTATTTAATGCTCCTGAAGGAGATCTATTTTACAGCCCTTTAACATGAGTGTTTGTTGTAACTCGCTGCAGTAGCTGTTGTTAGGTCTCTGTGTATCGAAGCGCCTGCCAAGCTAAGTCACTGAAATGTAAATGTGACATTTATTGTTGTTTTTTCGCAGGCATGGTAACTATCGGGGAGGAGAGGAAGGTGTGCACGGGCTCCGAGAAGTTCTTTAAGATGTGCGAGTCTAACGAGGTAAGGGTGTGTGTGTGGCTGGGGAGCGATGAAGGGGGTTAGTGAGGTTCTGTTGGCTGTTATCTTTAGTGATCGCTGCACCTCAGGGTCCTCTCTCACCTCCTCTCTCACATTGAAGGCTGTCTGTCCATAGAGGTGGAATATGTTTCTCAAATCATAAATGCTTTAGGGCAGTGTTTCCCGATCCTGGCTCTGGGGAACAAAATTATATTTTTGTTTTTTGCCCTAACGCTCACACACTTGATAAAACCAATCAACTCATCGTCAAGCCTTTGATTTGAATTAGGTGTGTCAGTGTTATGTCCAAAAACACTAAATGTGCACTTCTTTGGGAGCCCAGGACTAGGATTGGGAGCAGTGCAATAGGGTTCCTCTGTCATTTTAAATGGTGATTTGTGTGAGTGAGAGGAGTGTAGTGGCGCTAGCACATTTCTAGGGGTTTAAACTTTAACCTCTTGTGGAAAGGGAACAAAAACCCATAGCTTAATAAAGATGAGTCTGTCTTTTTGTTTAACCTTTATCCTCCTTTAACCTTTTGTCCTACCTCCGTTTAATCCCCTGTGAAAAAGTCAGCTAATATTGCACTGGGACAAATCTTAATACATCTTGCCCTATTTTACTCTCAAAGCAGCCGCTCTGTGATTTAGTTTTTTAATCTCAACATGACCTGGCAATATTGTAAACACAGACATTACAAGTTGGAACGATACTTTGTGTCCCATTTTGAATACCAACAAAGCAAGCACCGATGTTGTTAGTTGTCTTCATTTCCTGGTAACTAATAAAGCTGTGTTGTGTTTGATTGTCTTTCAGCTGGACATGACGTTCCACTTGTTCGTCTGTGCCCTGGCCGGGGCTGGGGCTGCAGTTATTGCCATGGTGAGACGATGCCAGCTCTACTTTATGTCTGAGGGTTGTGTGACCTGCCTATTGGTCCTTAATGTCTGTTGATAGCATCGCCACACTGTTCCCTCCCCTCTGTCTGAACACATAAAGATAGGCAGGCAGGGTAAACCTTAGTGGGAGAGGATTGTCTTGTTGTGTGGGGACATACCAAAGGTTATACTACTAGGGATTCAAGAGATTGGTAATCGGGAGGGAAAATTGACTGTTTTTTATGCTGCTGACTTTGAAAGAGGTCCTCGCAGTGTTAAGAGTGAGGTAGATCGAGAAAGAGCAAAACAGAGACAGTGATCGAGTGATAGACACAGAGAGAGACAGACAGAGAGAGACATTGAGTGATTGAGATAGAGAGAGAGAGAGGGAGAGAAAGAGAGAGACAGCGAGAAAGAGACACACTGAGAGAGAGAGAGAGAGAGAGAGAGAGAGAGAGAGAGAGAGAGAGAGAGAGAGAGACACAGAGAGTAAGACATAGCGACAGAGAGAGAGAGAGAGAGAGAGAGCTGTTGATTAGAGGGAGGTGTGAACCTAGCGATGGAGAAGCACAGGGCGCAGTTGCCATGGAAACTGGGGAAGAAGAAAGGAGCTTGTTGAGAGCAGCTAAGTGATGGTGAGGACTGGAGCAACCGTCTTCACTGGAGAAGACTGCTGCGTCTGTAGCCAGGGTGGAAGGATACACATTTAATGAAGGCTGTTATTCGGTATCTAGTTCCTTTTTAAACAAAAACATATGTTCATAGTGAAAATAATAGAGATTTTTTTTGTCAAAACATCAATGACACTAGTTTCTTATGGTTTGGTTGTCATCAAATAGATATGGCCATAACAGCTTCCTGTTACCACAAAATATAAACAATGTCATACATTTCCAGTCCTTAGACCCATGATGCAATGTTTTAAATCTACAAATAGGACATTGTTGCTGCATTGTCTGAAGACTATAAAAGACAAGAGAAAATGAAATGGTAATCAATTTGGGCGGGAGTGGCTCTTCACAACATAAAGTCTGTATCTGTGGCCCAACTGTGTGCTCTTTGGCCACCCGGTGGATGTCTATGGTAATACACAATGGGATTCTCACTGAGAGCTAAGGTTTAGAAAATGGGTAAGAAATCAATTTGCATAGACAATATTGATGTGCCATCTTCTCGTCTAATATTTTCTGTGATAAATTGTCTTAGGTCATTGTGAGATTGAATGAATTAAGTACTGTCTGTATCTCCAACTTGGATCTATCTAGGTGAATCTGTTTATTAATTATGAGTTTGAGTCATGTCATTATATAACAAAAGAATAGAATAACTTAATTATCCCAAGCTTGGGGAATTTGTTAGACATGTTAATCTTCACAACATCATTACAACACAATATCATCAATAGAAAAATGCCATACACTTGGCCAATGGCCATAAATCCTAGAACTGGACCAGAGGAGTGCAGGTGTTTTTCTTTATTTAATTACCTCATAACTACTTCTTCAGAACCTCTGCAGCAGATGATCACTGACACCACACTGACACTCAGTGGAGAAAAGAGTTACTGCAGAAACACATCAGGGATATGTTCCTTAGGTAGAACTCTCAACGTAGTCACTACCTGTTTCAGTCCTTCTTCTTCCATTTGGTGCCTAATGAACGCAACCCAGAGTCCAATAACTGCTTCTCTCCTTTTCTCTTTCTCTCTGGTCTGATGTGGACAGGCGTCAGCTGCCACGGTCCTTATCCGTAACTATGTCCTCCTGACGTCTCAGAGTCTGGGCAAATACTGCACCCGCTTCTGACGGGGGCCTATCGGTTGGCCCATCACCTTCACCCCTGACCTCAGTGGTCTCAGTGACATCACTGTACGCCGTCAGGAGCTGAGAGGAGCCGACCGCCTCGATATCAACATGGCCGAACTGAACTCTGAACCTAGGAGCTTAGGGGTCGCCTCCAAATCGGTCACGTCACATGATTCTGTTATTATTCACTAAAACATGCTTTGCTGGCAGCACTGATTATAATACCCAAGCCCCTCTGGTCGCTATCGATAGGTACATTGATAACCCAGCTCTCCTGTCACACCCCGTTCACCTGACTAGCACAAATGCTGACACAGCCATGACAGACACAGAGCTCACTAAAGAATAAGGTTGATCAACTTTGGTTGGTTTGTTTTGGTTTTAAACCAGTGAAGGCACAGTGCCGCTAAACCATTTGCTTTGGGTTTTTGGTTATAGCTTTGTCTAATTATCTAACTAACTCTGTTTCAGCCTAATTCATTAATCCAGAAACTCTCCCCTGAGGTATAGGCTTGTTCGAGCGGTTAACTAACCTCCCACTAACATCCCTGTAATCCATGTGTCCCTCTAATACAGGTCCACTACCTAATGGTACTGTCTGCTAACTGGGCCTACGTGAAGGACGCGTGCCGGATGCAGAAGTACGAGGACATCAAGTCCAAGGAGGAGCAGGAACTCCACGACATCCACTCTACTCGCTCTAAAGAGCGTCTCAACGCCTACACCTAAAGCACACACCTCCCCGTCCCATCCCCCTATCTTTCCCTCCCTCTCCAACACACACACAAGTCCATGACACACACGCAGCAGAACACACACAGAAACCACACAAGCTATTCAACGTCTGGTGTTTATGTTCGTAGGGGCACAAGGGTAAGGTGGGTTTGGGGTGTCGCGTTGTGGGTGTTTCTACTTCACTAAGCTTACTGGTGTGATGAGACAAGCCGTTCCTACGGGAACGTGTGTCTTCTCTGACAAACCCTTCTTTCCTGTTTTGAGATTTCCTTTCTATTTCTCCTCTTCTTACTCCTCCCTTTCCTCTACCTTTTCTTCTTCTTATACCCTACCCTTTCCCTCTTCTACCTCTTCCCCTATTTTTTCCCATTTGCATTTTGTATATTTTTCAGAGACAGTACATTAGTAGTAGCACATCTTTTTTACAATGTGTCATTGCTTTTTACCATGTTGTTCTATATCTCCACGTCGAGTACTTCCGTTTATTTATGTTTGGTTTTAGGAGGGGTCGGGCTGGGGCTATTGAGTTTTTATCACTTTTTAATTCACATTTCCGTGTAATATATTTATACGTTCCTAAACACTCGTCATCCAACGGAGCTCCAATCATACATAGGTTTTAACATACATTCTGTTTCAACATATCCACTTAACAAGACCAAAATGTGACTAAACTTGTATAATTTACAGGTAAATTACAGCATAATAAGCTTCCCGAACAGTAAGCATCACCGGTATAAAAACAATGTACAGAATCTTTTTTCAGAAAATTCTTTATTGGTTGGGAGTGCCAGGGATTTTCAAACACAAAAAGGTACCTTAAAGTGACTTTTTACAATCGCTATAAATTTAGCTTGGCCTGACTGTCAGAAATGTATGCTAGCTTTGTTGAGTAGCCTAGTCATTGAAAGAGAAAAACACAGATTGTCTGTCAATAATAATAGTGTTCTGAAACGGTGAAAAAAAAACAGTTGTTTGGGTGATGACGATGAAGATGATATGTAGTATGAGGAGGAAGAAGAAGAGGCTTGTGGGAATGACATGACGTAGAAATACATCTGATAGAATGGCCTTCCATGATTTCGCCGTGGGGGAAACTGTAGAAAACCACTTTTCTCATCCATCGCAAGCCATAACTCACATGCAAATAACATTTTACAGGTTTAATTTTTATATGTTTTAATCTTCAACTTTTTAAATACAAGTTATCAGAAGAAAAAATATTATATGTTTTTTTTTGTCAGTATTCTGCTCTGTATATATATCTACGGTATATAAATATATACATATATGTGAGACACTTCAATTTCAGGTCATTAATTTCATTGGTCAAAGTTTGGTGATATTCTTGTGAACGTCCATTTCAGAGATACCAGTGAAATAAATATGGTAACAAAATCTAGACGGCAAGCGGATGAACAAGCTTTAGGCCTGAAACGGTCGTATTGCTACACGTGGAAAAAGTTGAATATCACACTGAGAGATAACTTAACCGCCTGCAGGGTTGGGTTCAATTCCATTTAAGTCCAGTCAATTCCGTAAATAAACTGACCCAAACCCTGACTGTCTGTGAAGCTATACTAAAAAACATGACATGTCAATAAAACAATTAAAACTATATTACTCTTGAGTATGGACCAAACTCTGTCTTAACTGTTTCTACTACTCTAGTTCTGCAGTACAGCGTTTCATAATTCCATTGCATTGCACTTATTCAACCATCGTGAGCTCTTTCTTGGTGTTACGTGCATTTGGATTTGAAGCTGAATCTCTGTACTGTAGTCATGCAGCATTTGGTTATTAACCGATAAAAAAATTACTTGTATTATCTAGGTAAAAAGAACCGTGAATCTAGTTGTTATTTGTGGCATGGTTATGCATTCAGTGGTAATAGTTTTTAACTGATTCAAAAAGTAAAAATATCCTCTCTCTTTATAATTTGAATATCTCATTTTTACGCTTGGACTGTCTGAGTCAACTGATTTCTTATATGTGCAGTATTGCGGTTCCTACGCTAACAGTATTATGCTAAGTAAACAAATAGCCTATTAGGTTGTAATGTATGATTTTGTTTCCCTTCCTCCTTTAGTTTGTCATATTCATTTTTGAAAAACATTTGTTATAAAACAGATACTACTACGTTATGATGTTGCGTATTCACTTCTTCAGTATTAACCTGACAATGTTTTCTGCTTTCTCCTCCCATATTAGTCTTTTGTACTTTTCACTAAGAATGCTTTGTAGCAGGCTGTACGATTCTTCATCATCTGTTTTGTACATACATGTGCCAACGGCTTAAACAGTGGCTTTTTTTTAACTGTAGGAACAAACTTGCTTGCGTTAAATAAAATACACTTGTGTACTTGTTAATAATTAAACCCAGAGTCCATTTCTTTATTTATGTATTTATGTCCAATATGTATATACCTGTATACCCACTGGGCACAGACGTCATTTCAACGTCTAGTTTTGATTTGATTTACCCTATTTCCTATACAGTGCAGTATTTTTGACTAGGGCTCTAGTCAAAAACAGTGCACTAGGGAATAGGTGTGCCATTTTGGGATCATTACAGTGTATACTAGAGGATCACATCCTTTGAATCAGGCAGACATACAGTTGAAGTCAGACGTTTACATACACTTAGGATGGAATCATTAAAACTCGTTTTTCAACCACTCCACAAATTTCTTGTTAACAAACTATAGTTTTGGGCATTTCGGTTGGGACATTTACTTTGTGCATGACACAAGTAATTTTTCCAACAATTGTTTACAGACAGATTATTTCACTTATAATTTACTGTATAACAATTCCAGTGGGTCAGAAGTTTACATACACTGAGTTGACTGTGCTTTTAAACAGCTTGGACAATTCCAGAAAATGATGTCATTGCTTTAGAAGCTTCTGATAGACTAATTGACATAATTTGAGTCAATTGGAGGTGTACCTGTGAATGTTTTTCAAGGCCTACCTTCAAACTCAGTGCCTCTTTGCTTGACATCATGGGAAAATCAAAATAAATCAGCCAAGACCTCAGAAAATAAATTGTAGACCTCCGCAAGTCTGGTTCATCCTTGGGAGCAATTTCCAAATGCCTGAAGGTACCACGTTAATCTGTACAAACAATAGTATGCAAGTATAAACACCATGGGACCACGCAGCTGTCATACCACTCAGGAAGGAGACGCGTTCTGTCTCCTAGAGATTAATGTACTTTGGTGCGAAAAGTGCAAATGAATCCCAGAACAACAGCAAAGGACCTTGTGAAGATGCTGGAGGAAACAGGTACAAAAGTATCTATATCCACAGTAAAACAAGTCCTATATAAACATAACCTGAAAGGCCGCTCAGCAAGGAAGAAGTCACTGCTCCAAAACCGCCATAAAAAAGCCAGACTACGGTTTGCAACTGCACATGGGAACAAAGATCGTACTTTTTGGAGAAATATCCTCTGGTCTGATGAAACAAAAATAGAACTGTTTGGCCATAATGACCATCGTTATGTTTGGAGGAAAAAGGGGGAGGCTTGGTCGCAAATGGGTCTTCCAAATGGACAATGACCCCAAGCATACTTATAAAGATTTGGCAAAACGGCTTAAGGACCACAAAGTCAAGGTATTGGAGTGGCCATCACAAAGCCCTGACCTCGATCCTATAGAAAATTTGTGGGTAGAACTGAAAAAGCGTGTGCAAGCAAGGAGGCCTACAAACCTGACTCAGTTACACCAGCTCTGTCAGGAGGAATGGGCCAAACTTCACCCAATTTATTGTGGGAAGCTTGTGGAAGGCTACCCGAAACGTTTGACCCAAGTTAAACAATTTAAAGGCTGTGCTACCAAATGCTAATTGAGTGTTTGTAAACTTCTGAACCACTGGGAATGTGATGAAATAAATAAAAGCTGAAATAAAACATTCTCTCTACTATTATTCTGACATTTCACATTCTTAAAATAAAGTGGTCATGCTAACTGACCTAAGACAGGGATTTTTTACTTGGATTAAATGTCAGGAATTGTGAAAAACTGAGTTTAAATGTATTTGGCTAAGGTGTATGTAAACTTCCGACTTCAACTGTATGTGACATGTAACGTACATGTGTGTATCTTATCTCCTTATTTGCACACATGACTTCAGCACATTTAACAGTTTGCCGCATTGGTGGTGGTTAAGGTATCTGTGTTTAATAGGCCTTAAAGGGGAGTGAATGTATCCATGTTTAATAGGTCTTAAAGGGGAGTGAAGGTATCCATTTTTAATAGGCCTTATATGGGATTTAAGGTATCCATGTTTAATAAGTCTTAAAGCGGAGTGAATGTATCCATGTTTAATTGGTCTTAAAGGGGAGTGAAGATATCCGTGTTTAATAGGCCTTAAAGGGGAGTGAAGGTATCCATTTTTAATAGGCCTTATATGGGATTTAAGGTATCCATGTTTAATACGT
>QNTS01007256.1:23433-46297 GCA_003317085.1 Hucho hucho
TTAAAACCACTTAGGGATAACTGGGGCGCTAGCGCCCCAATCCCGACACTACCCGGTGAAATGTAAGGCGCCAAATTCAAAATCCAAAAGTTGAATTATTAAACATTCATCAATATACAAGTGTTGCATAGTCATCAAAAGCTCTGATTCTTGGCAATATCACAGCGTTGTCAGATTTCAAAAAGGCTTTACGGCGAAAGCACAACATTTGATTGTTTGAGGATAGCACCTCTCATATTTATGCATTAGCATAAATTCATAACCAGCGCGGGTCACACAAAACCCATATAAGAGCTAAAATAAATCATTTACCTTTCGAAGAACTTCTGCTGAGGGCATCCCAAGTGTCCAAACAAGAGAATCCATGGTTCTTTTGTTAGAAAAAGTCATTTATTATATCCATAAATCTCCGTTTGGTTGGCGCGTTATGTTCAGAAAATCCACCGTAGAGTCGCCCGTTTTACAGTGAAGAGAAAGCGTTCAAATTATACCTATCATCTTTGCCCAAACAAATCAAACATCATTTATAATGCATCCTTAGGTATCCTTTTATGAATATTAATGATTTTATTTTACACGGATGATATCCTAAACGATATAAAAGGAAAATAAAGAGGGGCGCGCTCACGGTCTCGCACCCAGGAAAGTTATTGACATCCGTGGTCCCTTCACTATTTCTTCTTCCTTTCGGTTCTGTTCAATGATAAAGCCTTCAAACACTCTCCAGAGACTGTTGACATCTAGTGGAAGCCATAGGTACTGCAATCTGGGAGCTTTTTTACATGGATTTCAATAGGAAGCCTATCAAACTGAGGAAATGTCAACAAGAAAAAATTCTGGACAGAAATTCCTCGGGTTTTTGCCTGCTATATCTGTTCTGTTATACTCACAGACATTATTTTAACAGTTTTAAAAACTTCAGAGTGTTTCCTATCCAATAGTACTAATGATGTGCATATCCTAGTTTCTGGGCCTGAGTGGCAGGCATTTTACTTTGGGCACGCCAGACTCTCCAAAACCGTCACCACTGCTGATGCCTAAAGAGTTAAAACCTGCCTACAAATGAGATCATGAGGGAAGTGAACCTTTAGTTGGAGACAAAGAACACTTTGATTAGACAAAGAAAACTTAGGCTGAGTGTGATGAGTGCACTGTAACAAATAGCTGTAGTTTTTACAGTAAAAGCACACAGCAATCCCCTGTTTTATCCATTAACAATGTGTTAATGTTACAGTAAATGTTACACAAGCAAACAAAATACAGGTATAATGATTTACAGCTAATAATGGTTTGTCCTAGGCCCATTGGATTATGGGATTGTCTTTTTGGGTGAATTCTTGTACAAGACCTCTACACTGAAGCAGTCATCAGGTGGGTTAAATCATATTTTACATTCCATCAGCCATACAATGACAAGACGATTTCTCACTAGGTTACAGCTCCCGACGTAAAATTAGCCTACATAAAGAATTGGCCATTTGGGCACATCGCTCTTTCCAGTTGCCCGGACAGTCTTGTGATGGCAGAGAACATCGCAATTGCGGTCAAACAGTAATATGTATGGAATTTTGAGAGAAAGTTTTGCATCGGGAGCCCGTGAATCGGTTTGAAAACGTCAAGTGTCTCTGCAAGCCTTCAGTCTAAAACTGTTATAATTAATAGCCTATTCCATGTTCTGTTTTCCCAAAATATTTTTGTACATGAGCTAATAGCTAGCTGTGCCCTCCCATAGCTAAATATTGGAACGTTGTTTGAATCAAGATGGAATAGATTGAAGATGTATTTTTGTTATGTCAGTTATGGTTTGATAGTTTGAGTATGTAATCAATATGTCTGACGGTTGGCGAGCTAGCTACATTTAATTTGAGGTGAATTTAGGTGAACTATTCTCAGCCATAAACGTTAACGTTAATTTATTATTCTGAATTGAATATTTTGGGGGTTTGGATTCTAGAAATAAGTACAGACTACTATAGTACAGCTTGAACTGAGACAGCTGATTTGTTACATTTTTTAAAATGATTAACCAGAATCAACCTTGCACAGTTAAAATATTTCAGTGCAAATGGTGTATGCATGAATCTAATACATAGTATCATTCGTACTGCACATAACTTCATGGAAATGCACCCAATTGATCTTTTAATTGCGGCCCAAATGTTCCCATGCTTTCAGGCAATTTACCGCCTTTAAGTCTCACTTCTACAGAGACCACAAGGGATATCAAAGATCTATGAAAAGGGCTCCATTTCAACCAGCAGACAACGTGTTGATTTGCCTAATAGACATTTGTCAGTTCAGATGTTTATATTTGACTGAATTCATTTCTCATTTGAAGAGTACTTTGCAATTGCTGTTAAATCTACATTTGCGTCTCATATATCCAGAACACACAAAAACAGTTCAGTCAAAAATGCATATGAGACAGTGTTGGAAACACAAGTTGAAAATGTTACTGAGACCCCTGGTGTGTCTCTAGACATGGACTTCTCCGAGGACCTGGAGGCAGGCGGCCCCTTGGACAGTGTTGATGAAGCTCTCTTTAAAACAATCTTACACTGTTTTATGTAAAGCAACACGCAAAGTCACTGTTACCCGTCACTGTTACCCGTCTATTGTTGAAGAGTTAAGATATTCATGACCTTGGTCAATCACATCTTCTTTCTCAGCTCAAGGAGAAGTTGGGTGTACTTGACATTCCTGATGAATGATATAAAACATGGAATTGAAAAGCTCCAAAAGGAGGATCTTCTCAAGGCCTGTTATGTTTTTTTACGAACAGATCAGCGTCGGAAGACTATCTTTAAAAAACACTTTCAATTATGTTGAACCTGTGCCCTTGTATTTAGGCACAAATTAATCTGGGAAAGAGTGCTTTGCCCAGTCTGTCCCTATAAATCAAACACTTGGTGTCTATTTTGAGTCAAGAGTTATTCAAGACACAGTATGAGAAAGCACACATGTCTCATAAGGAAATCTTTCAAGATATTTGGGATGGACAGAATATTGCAGACAATGCTTTATTTAAAACAGAAGCATTATCTTTAGCCTTAATACTACATCAAGACGCATTAGAGGTTGTAAATCCTTTGGGATCAGGGAAAATCCTTTGGCTTTGGGATCAGGGGAAAATCCTTTGGGATCATGGGAAAATCCTTTGGGATCATGGGAAAATCCTTTGGGATCATGGGAAAAAGAAACACAAGGTGCTTGCTTTCTATCTTACTCTATGTGACATTTTGTCTTATAACAGGTCACATATTGATCACATGCAACTGGTCCTTCTGTGCAGAGAGCAAGATTTGAAGCATTTTGGACAGGAATGAGTTCTTAACCCATTGCTAAGAGATCTTAAGGAGCTATAGAGGATGGTGGTATTGTTTTAGCAGATGGACGTGTTTTGAGAGGTGCTTCATGTGCCATACCTGGAGATAATCTGAAATCTCACAGTATTGGGGGCTTTCAGCCGGAGAACATATTTTCTGTCGATATTGTGACATTAACAGAGCAACATTTGAGTCGAATCCACTGTCAACTGGTTTAACAAGAACTGCCCAGTCCTTTAAAGAACATGTACAGTACATAGAAGCTAATGACAACGACAGTGGACGGGGTGTAACAGGGTTGCAAAGGGTCGGAAACTTCCCGGAAAATTTCCGGCTACTCTTGTAGCCAGAAATTTCCATGGGAATTTCATTTCCAAGGAAAGTTAATTCCAATGGGAAGTTAAGCCCGGGAATTTGGGGAATTTTGCTTAACTATATCAAAAAAGTTAGCTTATAACAGTGAACCTTTTTTGTGGGATACACATAAGGCAATTCTAGGTCTTGTGGCATATTTTGGTTAAACTATCCCCAATTCAATGGAATTGCAACCCTCTGCATGCACAGAGCATTCTTCCATCACATGTGCAGTGCACTCTTTCATCACAGGTACAGCTGATTCTCAAGATCTTGCACACTAATGAGATGCTATTGAGCCCAGACTACTACACTGTCTGAACCAACGACTACATGCTTTCTGGTAAGTTTTGATTACAATACTAGGTGGGGTGAATATATTTTAGATGACATACATGATTTTTTGTTAAGTAGTAAATAGTAGCCTACAGTAGTAGTGTTTAACAATTTCTGCTAGTTAGTTTTTGCTACCATGTGGGTTTTAGCTTGCTTGAGCCTGCTAACTGAGGAGTGTTAATTCACCTGTTTCCATACATGTTTCATTTTAAAACATGCATCTTTCAAAGGAGTTGTTTAATCTAACTGGGCAAATTTGAGGCTTTTTGTGCCTGACAACGAGCCATCCTCAACAAGGTTGGAAAGTGACAGTGAAGATGAGGCCTCAGAGTCTGATGTTCAAGAGGTGGACATTGAGGAGGTCCAGGGAGAAGACATGGAAGCCTGAGAGGAATACAACCAAAGCTTTAGTTTCTAGACTATCATTTTACAGACAGAATGTGTGTTGAAAACATTTTTGGGAGATGCGATGGATCATTGGGGGATCATTCAATATTCCCTTTCTTTTGTTGTTCAGTGAAATCATCCCATGTGAAGAGTCAACTCATTTAATTAAAGTTCAATTAGTAACTAAATCGTTTTTAAAATTTCTAGTGGAAGGATTTAATCATTTGCAATTATGTCTACTTATGATAAGGTTTATGTTTCTGTCTCCATCTGATATGATAAATATATCCATGGTATTAATATTAATTTGCATATATTCCCATTAATTCCCATAGAAAGTTTCCACCTCTGAATAATACCATGTGCAACCCTAGGTGTCACATTTGATTCTCTATTTAATGAGCTTAGGTACTTCCATCTTTGCCAGCCTGGACTGCCTTCTTGCCTTGGTCATGACCTCTTCAAGGGCATTGCACTGTCCATTAATCATTTGGTCAATCAAGAGAAACATTTGACATATTTAGAATTAAACAGATGCATCAGCCAATTTAAATACCTTGGAAGTGATGGTAAAGACAAACCACCAGAGGTAAGCCCTGGCAGTGAGAAGCTAAGTGGACATGTTGTGTCTGTTGAGAGCACTCCCCCTCTTAGTAGGAGATCGGATCACAAATCCACCAGATAGTGGTGTATGGCAGTAGATTCTTCTCCTAAGACAAATGGTTGGATATACAGTTGAAGTCGGAAGTTTACATAGCCAAATACCAAAAAGGTTAAGGTGTTTCACAATTCCTAACATTTAATCCTAGTAAAAAAATCCCTGTCTTAGGTCAGTTAGGACCACCACTTTATTTTAAGAATGTGAAATGTCAGAATAATAGTAGAGAATCATTGATTTCAGCTTTTATTTCTTTCATCACATTACCAGTGGGTCAGAAGTTTGCATACACTCAATTAGTATTTAGTAGCATTGCCTTTAAATGGTTTAATTTGGGTCAAACATTTCGGGTAGCCTTCCACAAGCTTCCCACAATAAATTGGGTGAATTTTGGCCCATTCCTGCTGACAGAGCTGGTGTAACGGAGTCAGGTTTGTAGGCCTTGCTCGCACATGCTTCTTCAGTTCTGCCCACAAATTTTCTATAGGATTGAGGTCAGGGCTTTATGATGGCCACTCCAATACCTTGACTTTGTTGTCCTTAAGCCATTTTGCCACAACTTTGGAAGCATGCTTGGGGTCATTGTCCATTTGGAAGACCCATTTGCAACCAAGCTTTAACTTCCTGATTGAGGTCTTGAGATGTTGCTTCAATACATCCACATCATTTTCCTTCCTCATGATGCCATCTATTTTGTGAAGTGCACCAGTCCCTCCTGCAGCAAAACACCCACACAACATGATGCTGCCACCCCCGTGCTTCACAGTTGGGGTGGTGTTCTTCGGCTTGCAAGCTTCCCCCTTTTTCCTCCAAACATAACGATGGTAATTATGGCAAAAGAGTTCTATTTTTGTTTCATCAGAGCAGAGGACATTTCTCCAAAAAGTACGATCTTTGTCCCCATGTGCAGTAGCAAACCGTAGTCTGGCTTTTTTTAATGGCAGTTTTGGAGCAGTGGCTCTTTCTTGCTGAGCGGCCTTTCAGGTTATGTCGATATAGGACTCGCTTTACTGTGGATATAGATACTTTTGTACCTGTTTCCTCCAGCATCTTCACAAGGTCCTTTGCTGTTGTTCTGGGATTGAGACCCGCAACATATCTTGTGCAAATTAGAGACCCGCAACATATCTTGTGCAAATTACTATGGTGAAAAGGAACAGTGAGAACAGAATACACAGACAACTTAAATCTACCGTCAAACACAAAAGGTTTATTTCAAACACACGGTAAAGTGGTTTGGGGAAAAGGGGCTGAGCTGGACCCAAGGAAAGAAATAATATTCAAAAACCCCTAAGCTAATCTACCGGCGTCACGAACAGCTAACTAACTAAGTAAATACAGTGGGTGGTCCGCCCAGTTCTAACTAATGTATTTAACACAGGGTTTCCTACGGGTAATGTATGCCCAAGGGAGTCTTGTCTGGTTATCCCCTTTTCCACCAACAAACAGCAATGCCACACAACAGTACAAACTCACAGTTAATGTGAGAGGTTGGCACCTAAACAAGAGCGATAGCACGCACAAACAAAACCAACATCAACTGGGCTTCACCAAAAACTAAACAGAGCTAGAGCTCTGTAGCTACAAAGCAAGCCAGCTACTAAACAACAAGAGAGCAATGCATACACGAGAGTCAGTAACAAACCAAGAGTGCTACATACCAAGAACCAGCTAGAGAGAGAGAGATAACTGACTGGGTTTTAAACCAAGGGAAAGGGGATGTGATTGGGTAAGGGAAAAGGAGCAGGTGTGTCTTCTGATTGGGACTGATGACTGCAGATGAGTGACACCTGTGACTAGGGCAGAAGGAGAGAAAACAAATACACACACAGGATACCTGTATCCGTAACAGTCATGCACAAAGTAGATGTCCGAACCGACTTGCCAAAACTATAGTTTGTTAACAAGAAATTTGTGGAGTGGTTAAAAAACGAGTTTTAATGACTCCAACCTAAGTGTATGTAAACTTCCGACTTCAACTGTATATGTGCATCAGCCATTACTGCTGACCAGGTGGCATATCTTCAAGTCCTTATTGATAAATATCTCCATTTCAGAACTGAGAATGTTCCTGACAAACCCCTCAAGCCAAAGCATCATTATCTCTGCCATTACCCCAGCTTATCGTTAGGATCGGGCCACTTATTCCCCCTCAAGCCAAAGCACCATTATTTCTGCCATTACCCCAGCTTATCGTTAGGGTCGGACCACTTATTCCCCCTCAAGCCAAAGCACCATTATCTCTGCCATTACCCCAGCTTATCGTTAGGGTCGGACCACTTATTAATCTCTGGACGTTGAGGTTTGAAAGATAGCATACTTACTTCAAGCAGTGTGCACGGAAATTGCACAACTTTAACAATCTATGTGGGACTCTAGCAGAAAGACACCAACTGTTCCAAGCCTTTTTAAGAGCTGGCAGTTTATTTCTGCCTCTCATTCAGGTGGAAAAGGGAACTGACTTTCATGCCAGTGATTACAACAAGAATATTGAGGATTCAGTCGCTGCATTTCACTTCAAATCTGACAACACAGTTGTTTCAAATGATATCACTGTCAAAGGCACAAGGTACTTCCAGAGAAGGGCCAGCAAGAGGTGACGGAGGACAACTCTCGCAGCTCATTCAAGCAACATTTTACTTACAGCGCTGTGCCATCAACGCTAGCCCAGCACTTAAGATAGCCGAGCTGAGGAGTAAGTGGCCATACCTTTTCATACAGAAGGAACTACAACCACTTCAAGTTACTGACAGTGGTCTCAATCCTGGAAAAAATGGATGCAACGATGGCAGAAAAAGGAAAGATTATCATCCAATACTTCCTGTACAAACCAACAAAGGAAGAGGTTCATGCTGTCAAGGTTTGAAAAGGGTGGAGCGACTGCAGTTGGCCTTGTGTTGTCCTCCTGCTGATGGCCCATTTCAAAGGAAGGGTGGATGCATTCCTTCTACAGGCCGATGTGAGTTTTACATTCATCTGCATCTTATGCATAAGATAACCATTTTTTATGTATTTTAGAAGTTTAAAATGATAATGTGCCAAATGTTCAAAATATGTGAATTGAAAGCTATAGTATTAGTTGTTTTATATCTTTCAGGTGTCAGCCACAGCCACAGATGTGGAGGGATCAATTCCCCTGCCGGACTCAACAAGACTGATTGTTCAAGGTAGTATATCCAATGAGACTTTCTGTGTGAGTAATTTTTTTTAGACAGGGCCTTACAATAGCAATGTTTCACAGAGGTAATTTATTAATATTTTTTTATTTCACCTTTATTTAACCAGGTGGCCAGTTGAGAACAAGTTCTCATTTACAACTACGACCTGGCCAAGATAAAGCAAAGCAGTGCGACACAAACAACAACACAGAGTTACACATGGAATAAACAAATGTACAGTCAATAACGCAATAGAAAAGTCTATATACAGTGAATTGTGAAACATAAATGCGATCTGATTTCAGGGGACACAATGGCTGCTGCCAAATGGATGATAAGCACGGAGAAGGAGGTTGTAATGTCGGTCCACAACAACTTTGTCCACCTTCTTTTTTGCCTCATTCTACACCTTCAATCTGCAGTACCAAGGAGGAGAGTTCACACACCTTCGAGTCTATCCAAAGGTAAACAAAAATATGCTTCTTCCTGGGGAGAATTTCACTGGGGGAGGGGCTTTAAACTGAGGCATGTTTTATCACAGCTCGGTTTGGCAGGTTCTTTGAATCAAGATATGTTGATACGTTTGAAAGGCTCCTTTGTCAGGGCATAAACCCATAATGCGAAGGCGTTATTTGAACTGGGGACAATGTACAGAGGTAATGCAGCACACTTCAGACACTATTGAAGACATCAGGGGACATAATCATCTTTCTAAAATGTTGCCTGGATGTGCTCTTTGTTTTCACAGATATTTTGCTGGAATCAATCCATTCACTGGCTTGAAGACCGCCACAGCAGAGGTCGTCAGCAAGAAAACAGAAAGTTGTGGAGAAGAAGAGACACAATGAATGTCTTTGTCTGTACTCTGCTCATAGAAGATAATGGACTTTGAACAGCTATAGGCTAGTTCCTCCTGGGCCTACATTTCATTTATTTTAGTCAATTGTGACCTGCTGAAGGAAGTTTGGTTTATCACTGGGGTTGACTCTTTTTTGTGTGTTTTACACCTTAAGTGTTTGAAAATGATCCAGTACGCACTGAAATGGACACATTGTTGAGGAAGTAATGCTACTTTGGATGTTTGGAAATGTCTGGCATTTACTCAAAACTTGAGTAGGCAACCCTTATTAAAGCTTGAGTATGTCGTTTTGGGAAAGGCATAATTAGAAATCTGGGAATAAGACAAAATATCCAGAGATCTTATCTAACCATAATCTCACATAATTAAAAAGTCCAATGACCCTTACCAATACTACATACTCTGTGTTTAACCTGGGAGTGAAGGTAATGACAAGCCTCCTAAAATAAGGCCAGGCAGACATGTTGCACAAAACTCTGTTGAGAGTAGGACTACTACCCCTCTTAGTAGGAAACAAGATATAAATACAGTGAGGGAAAAAAGTATTTGATCCCCTGCTGATTTTGTATGTTTGCCCACTGACAAAGAAATGATCAGTCTATAATTTTAATGGTAGGTTTATTGTAACAGTGAGAGACAGAATAACAACAAAAAAATCCAGAAAAACGCATGTGAAAAAAGTTATACATTGATTTGCATTTTAATGAGGGAAATAAGTATTTGACCCCCTCTCAATCAGAAAGATTTCTGGCTCCCAGGTGTCTTTTATACAGGTAACGAGCTGAGATTAGGAGCACACTCTTAAAGGGAGTGCTCCTAATCTTAGTTTGTTACTTGTTTAAATGACACCTGTCCACAGAAGCAATCAATCAGATTCCAAACTCTCCACCATGGCCAAGACCAAAGAGCTCTCCAAGGATGTCAGGGACAAGATTGTAGACCTACACAAGGCTGGAATGGGCTACAAGAACATCGCCAAGCAGCTTGGTGAGAAGGTTGACAACAGTTGGTGCGATTATTCGCAAATGGAAGAAACACAAAATAACTCAATCTCCCTCGGCCTGGGGCTCCATGCAAGATCTCACCTCGTGGAGTTGCAATGATCATGAGAACGGTGAGGAACTACACGGGAGGATCTCGTCAATGATCTCAAGGCAGCTGGGACCATAGTCACCAAGAAAACAATTGGTAACACTACGCCGTGAAGGACTGAAATCCTGCTGCGCCCGCAAGGTCCCCCTGCTCAAGAAAGCACATATACATGCCCGTCTGAAGTTTGCCAATGAACATCTGAATGATTCAGAGGACAACTGGGTGAAAGTGTTGTGGTCAGATGAGACCAAAATGGAGCTCTTTGGCATCAACTCAACTCGCCATGTTTGGAGGAGGAGGAATGCTGCCTATGACCCCAAGAACACCCTCCCCACCGTCAAACATGGAGGTGGAAACATTATGCTTTGGCTGTGTTTTTCTGCTAAGGGGACAGGACAACTTCACCGCATCAAAGGGACGATGGACGGGGCCATGTACCGTCAAATCTTGGGTGAGAACCTCCTTCCCTCAGCCAGGGCATTGAAAATGGGTCGTGGATGGGTATTCCAGCATGACAATGACCCAAAACACACGGCCAAGGCAACAAAGGAGTGGCTCAAGAAGAAGCACATTAAGGTCCTGGAGTGGCCTAGCCAGTCTCCAGACCTTAATCCCATAGAAAATCTGTGGAGGGAGCTGAAGGTTCGAGTTGCCAAACATCAGCCTCGAAACCTTAATGACTTGGAGAAGATCTGCAAAGAGGAGTGGGACAAAATCCCTCCTGAGATGTGTGCAAACCTGGTGGCCAACTACAAGAAACGTCTGACCTCTGTGATTGCCTACAAGGGTTTTGCCACCAAGTACTAAGTCATGTTTTGCAGAGGGGTCAAATACTTATTTCCCTCATTAAAATGCATATCAATTTATACCATTTTTCACATGCGTTTTTCTGGATTTTTTTGTTGTTATTCTGTCTCTCACTGTTCAAATAAACCTACCATTAAAATTATAGACTGATCATTTCTTTGTCAGTGGGCAAACGTACAAAATCAGCAGGGGATCAAATACTTTTTTCCCTCACTGTATATATATACTTGTTTTGAGCTCAAAGCGAGGCAATGCAATTTTTGAGTTACCTGTGTCTGAAAGGTTACTTTCATTTCAAAAGCTAATATACATACAGTATACCAGTTCCTTTCTTATCTGTAATTCTGTCGCTTTCTATGCTGGAACAGTTATAAACGTGAACCTTTTTCAGGACCCTGATCTATTTTGAAGATTGATACATTTGAAACTTTTTTGTTGAAAAATGGCTTTCTTATCTGAATGCAGAATAGCCTTGTGACAAACTATCATTATTTTTTATGTCACATACAAGCTAGAATATCATTAAATATTTTGCGCAATTTTTCAATTTGTAAAGGAAGATGCTTCTCCGTTGTGTAGACGGGGTGGTTTCATCCATCCTAACTAATGCTATAATGGAAACCCTTGATTTTGTGAACTTATGTCATACCAATACTATTAAGATTAACAATTGTAGTCTGTCCTGATGAATCATTTTCAGATTTACACTTTTTGATAGGTGCTAGGGGAAAGGTGTAGGTTTGTAGTTGAGGCGTTTGTGATGCAGCCCACTTGGATACAGTTATTGGCACGGTGAAGTTGGGAGCTATGGGAGCTTATTGAATGTGTTTATTGTCACTTTTTTGGTTTGTTTACATTAAACCATGCTTAAGAACATATTTGTATTTTGTTTACTTGTTTTGGTAATGCAGATGTTTTAGAAGTTTACAGTACAATTGGCATATTTTATCTTAAATGTCATATGTTACTGTAAAAGCACATGCAACAGATAACTGTAGTTTTACAGGAAAAAGACTAGTAAATTACAGTAATTAATTCCTGTAAATGTCTTAGATACAAGTAATTACTGTGAAATAAAAGCATAATAATATATTTTAATTAGAAAGATGTAAAGGTACTGTAAAAATACAGCAAATTGCTGTTATTTATAAACAGTAAGTTATTGTAGTACATCTACAGCAACATGTTGTAATTCTAATTTGCAGTAAATCACTGTTGTTTTACCATACTTTTACTGGCAATTTTTAATTTACTGTAATTTCTACACTCAATTGTAGCCAACATCAGAGTCTTATTTTCAGAGTTGGTTTAACAAAATTATGAAGGATCAAATAGTTGGTAGGCAATTTTTTTATTTTTATGTTGAACATTCTGACCTAAACAGGTTGTGGAAACAAGTTGTAGGCTGAATGTGGTGAAGTTGGTTTAATTTTGGATAGATCAGTCCCCTTTCTTATAAAATAACAAAAACACAGATTTTTTTGATCTAAAACCATTTCTGTTGACTTCTTTGATGTTGTGCTATCACAGTTTGTTGCCTCTCGTTGTGTCAACAGACAACAAGGCCCATTCTCTCACTGTTTGTGTCTCTATGAAGGAGCTCCCATTATCATGGACAGGACTCCTCAGTTCCTTGTTCCAGCTCAGGACTCTGGTCCCTCGTCCTCCATTACGGCTCAGCCTGCTCTTCCACAGTCCTCCATCATGGCTCGGGGGGGTTCTAATGTCGCTGCAGCCCAGCTTGTTGGCTGCAATGTGTGGGGTTCAGTTAACATTAATATCACTATGAGTTCACATGCTGCTGCTGAGAAACTTTATACCTCCGTTTTATGTTTTTTATTTTACAAACAAGATCATAAAGATATTTACGAAGATAAATAGAGGGTGTTCATTTTTATTAAGAGCTTGACTGTTTCCTCTCTCTCTCTACAGAGACAAGTCATCCAGCTACTGGTGAGTCACACAGAAGTGTACATTTTCAAAACAAATTGAGAAACACATTGAGTCAATTTCAGTGAGTCAAACCTCTGTATTTATTTGAGATGAACCGACACAGCGCTGCTAAAATAACACAGAATTTGAATCTCCATTATAGTTAACTTTTCGTCTGCATTTTGCGACATTTAAAACACAGCGGTGGCGTAAACTTTATCCTATTTAAAGTGAATTTATTATGCAAACGTCATGAATTGACCTTGCAAAGAAGTCACACATTTTAATCTTCAAACGATTAGGCTACGTAGCATCCTCTACATTGGGAGGACTAGGTTAAGTACTGTACAAAACAACCCATGATGAGTCAACCAGCATGAAGAACACATGGTTTGGTTTAAGCAATTTCATTCGTTTGGCATTTGGCAATGTGAAACCGACCAGACCAAATGAATAAAAATACAATGTAGCAAATAAACAAACTATAGCAAACTAACTTTGTGTGAAAACGACCATAGTGACATATAACAGACACTAGAACGGCACACTCGGACTAACAAACTACTCAATATCTCGATATTTTTTCTCATTAGAAGTAGACCTGCAAGTCCAACATGAGGAAGACGTTTGGGAACATCTTTGAGGGCATTGCAAAACGTGGAAATCCAAAATTGCTGAACGAGACCTATACAGAACTCTATAGAACAGCTGGGGAATCAAACATTGCTCAACAAATCAAATCAAATTTTATTTGTCACATACACATGGTTAGCAGATGTTAATGCAAGTATAGCGAAATGCTTGTGCTTCTAGTTCCGACCATGCAGTAATATCTAACAAGTAATCTAACAATTTCACAACAACCACCTTATACACACAAGTGTAAAGGAATGAATACGAGTATGTACATATAAATATATGGATGAGCGATGGCCGAACGGCATAGGCAAGATGCAGTAGATGGTATAGAGTACAGTATACACATATGATATGAGTAATGTAGGGTATGTAAACATTATATAAAGTGGCATTGTTTAAAGTGGCTAGTGATACATTTATTACATCCAATTTTAATTATTAAAGTGGCTAGAGATTTGAGTCAGTATGTTAGTGATGGCTGTTTAACAGTCTGATGGCCTTGAGATAGAAGCTGTTTTTCAGTCTCTCGGTCCCAGCTTTGATGCACCTGTACTGACCTCGCCTTCTGGATGATAGCGGGGTGAACAGGCAGTGGCTCGGGTGGTTGTTGTCCTTGATGATCTTTTTGGCCTTCCTTCACCCAGGAGCTGCTCTCTGCTAGACGGGAGAAACTCAGGTCAATGGAACATGTTGCTTCTGTTAACACCTCATTGCTCAATGGGCTTTCAAGACCCTATTTTATATAGTGAAATCATCAAGGCAATCTCCACTGTAATCAGGTTCAATCGGCCCTACATGACAAGTTAGTGTAGGAGGAGGATCCACATTGTAGACTGGAGGAAGTGAATTTCCCCCACTTTGAATACCGCTGAACAACAATGACTGGAAGAACTGTAGGAACAGCACAAAGAAGTCTGTCTCTGTCTGTCTGTCTGTCTGTCTGTTGTTCTGTCTCTCTCTGTCTGTCTGTCTCTCATTCTCTCTCTCTGTCTCTCTCTCTCTCTGTCGGTCTCTCTCTCTCATGTCTGTCTCTCTCTCTCTGACGGTCTCTCTCTCTCATGTCTGTCTCTCTCTCTCAGTCTGTCTTTCTCTTTTTTGATTTAGAATTTTAGGACCCTTTTAGGTATCAACAAAAATACACTGCTCAAAAAAATAAAGGGAACACTTAAACAACACAATGTAACTCCAAGTCAATCACACTTCTGTGAAATCAAACTGTCCACTTAGGAAGCAACACTGATTGACAATAAATTTCACATGCTGTTGTGCAAATGGAATAGACAACAGGTGGAAATTATAGGCAATTAGCAAGACACCCCCAATAAAGGAGTGGTTCTGAAGGTGGTGACCACAGACCACTTCTCAGTTCCTATGCTTCCTGGCTGATGTTTTGGTCACTTTTGAATGCTGGCGGTGCTTTCACTCTAGTGGTAGCATGAGACGGAGTCTACAACCCACACAAGTGGCTCAGGTAGTGCAGCTCATCCAGGATGGCACATCAATGCGAGCTGTGGCAAGAAGGTTTGCTGTGTCTGTCAGCNACCTCATGTGGCTGGAGTGTGTCAGCAGTTCCTGCAAGAGGAAGGCATTGATGCTAAGGACTGGCCCGCCCGTTCCCCAGACCTGAATCCAATTGAGCACATCTGGGACATCATGTCTCGCTCCATCCACCAACGCCACGTTGCACCACAGACTGTCCAGGAGTTGGCGGATGCTTTAGTCCAGGTCTGGGAGGAGATCCCTCAGGAGACCATCCGCCACCTCATCAGGAGCATGCCCAGGCGTTGTAGGGAGGTCATTCAGGCACGTGGAGGCCACACACACTACTGAGCCTCATTTTGACTTGTTTTAAGGACATTACGTCAAAGTTGGATCAGCCTGTAGTGTGGTTTTCCACTTTAATTTTGAGTGTGACTCCAAATCCAGACCTCCATGGGTTGATAAATTTGATATCCATTGATATTTTTTTTGTGTGATTTTGTTGTCAGCACATTCAACTATGTAAAGAAAAAAGTATTTAATAAGTTTATTTCATTCATTCAGATCTATGATGTGTTATTTTAGTGTTCCCTTTATTTTTTTGAGCAGTGTATATAAAAACAAATATTTGATTAAATATAGCATTTGGCCTTTACTACTATAGCCCAGAGAAAAGCATTGAATAACATATTCACAAATGGCAATCCAAAAATACATCTAAAGAAACAAGTGCCAGTCCTATATCTAGGAGGTATAAGAAAGCTCAGGAAATATTTTTCTAGTTTTTTTTACACATATTAACCCCTTTTATGGGTAGGCATAAAACTACCTCCATACTTCCATTCTTTTTTTTAAACCGGTTCTGTTACCTTCAGACGAGTCCCGTCCCCTTCAGACGAGTCCCGTTACCTTCAGACAAGTACCGTCACCTTCAGATGAGTCCCGTTACCTTCAGATGAGTCCCGTGGTACTTATGGGGGTCATAGAGCAAAACGGAGAGAACACCATCCTGTTCCTGAGTCTCAGACGTTAGATGTTTTCGTGAGAAGACAGATTTTTGGGATGTCTCATGGTCTGACAAACACCGCTCTGTCACCTTTCACAGCAGATTTGGAAATGCGACACTGTCGGATGTGGTGGATTGAGACCATCCAATGCAAAACAACAGATATCTCTACCTTAAACTGACAGATTTTGATTGGGATTTATTTATGTATCACCGGTGCGTCAACCGACTCTACCTGTTGCACCCTCTATAACCACTGTGATTATTATTGGACCCTGCTGGTCATCTATGAACGTTTTAACATCTTGAAGAATGATCTGGCCTTAATGTCCATGTACTCTTATAATCTCCACTGGGCACAGTCAGAAGAGGACTGGCCACCCCTCAGAGCCTGGTTCTTCTCTAGGTTTTGGCTGGGTTTCTGTATAAGCACTTTGACATCTGTTGATGTAAAAAGGGCTTTATAACTAAATGTGATTGATTGAGGAGAGGGAGGAGGAGGGAGAGTGATTCTATATCAGCAGGGATGGGCAAACATTTGGGGGATTTCGGGGGGGGGGCTGATTTGTTTGTTGTTTGATTTGTTGGTGGAAAAAGGTCAGTTATTAAAATCTACTGGTCCATCATCATTCCTCCATTCTTTCTATCTGGTTGAAGACATTCAAGTGTGGCCTGAAGGTTTTTTTTACCCCCCTCTTTAGGACGCACACATAGATGAACAGTCAGCTAGAATGCAGTGTAACCTGTTCAACCTGTCTGGTGTTGACAACACTAAAGTTACTTGATAGCTTCTGATCAGTAATGTAGCAGGTGGGTTAGAATCTACTCCTTTTAGCTTGTAGTGTCTGATCAGTAATGTAGCAGATGCGTTAGAATCTACTCCTTTTAGCTTGTAGTGTCTGATCAGTAATGTAGCAGGTGGGTTAGAATCTACTCCTTTTAGCTTGTAGTGTCTGATCAGTAATGTAGCAGATGCGTTAGAATCTACTCCTTTTAGCTTGTAGTGTCTGATCAGTAATGTAGCAGATGGGTTAAAATCTACTCCTTTTAGCTTGGAGTGTCTGATCAGTAATGTAGCAGATGGGTTAGAATCTAAACCCCGATCTGATCTTAGTACTGACTCGGGGAGAACAGGTGTGTTACTGTCATACAGCCTCCATTTTGACTGAGACGCAGAGGAGACCTGAAGACTTGACAGACAGCAGACTGACACGACACACAACTACAGTGAGTATGTGTGAGAGAGAGAGAGATGTTCTGAAAGTTTGTTTGACTATGTTGGTTTTGTTTACCATTTCTAAGTGTATATGTCTTTCCCAATATTTGCTTGTGAATGTTTGTTTCATGTCCAAGTGCAGCTGTTTTGGTCTGCGTGTCTGTGTGTCTGTTAGTCTGCGTGTCTGTGTGTCTGTTAGTCTGCGTGTCTGTGTGTCTGTTAGTCTGCGTGTCTGTGTGTCTACGTGTAAATTAGTAGTCTTGCATTATGTCTATTTTGCATTTAGTATTAATGAACCGTTTGCTATTCTGTCATTCCAGATCAGTACACAAGAACCTCTGTTCTCTTCCTCCCCCTCCTCTCTTCCTCCCTGTCTGCTATGGGGGGCTCCTCCTCTAAGAAGAGTGTATTTGGGGGGAGAAAGAAGGAACAGGACTCAGTGTTGACCTGGAGTGAACTGAAGGGGGCACTATCCAGTAAGAAACAGAAGACAAGCATCATTCTTCCTACTCTGGACAAATTGTCAGTGGATAACCTGAAGAGAGAGGAGTCGCTGTCAATCAAGAGGCTGTCATTGGGTAACTCTAGGAAGGAGTCCGTGTCACCGAAGAGTCTCTCTCTGGGTAAGAGGAATAAAGGAGAACAGAAGATATTCTCTCTGCTTAACATCAAGAAGGAATCACCTCCACCAGCTAAAAAGATTTTCTCTCTGGTTAACATCAAGAAGGAATCACCTCCACCAGCCAAAAATATTTTCTCTCTGGTTCACATCAAGAAGGAATCACTTCCACAATCCAAAAAGATATTCTCTCTGGTTAACATCAAGAAGGAATCACTTCCACAATCCAAAAAGATATTCTCTCTGGTTCACATCAAGAAGGAATCACTTCCACAATCCAAAAAGATATTCTCTCTGGTTCACATCAAGAAGGAATCACCTCCACAATCCAAAAATATATTCTCTCTGCTTAACATCAAGAAGGAATCGCCTCCCAAAGAGAGATTATCCCTGGCAAATATTCACCCCTTACTTTAAACCTGACCTAGGCCCTGGACAGAGAGAGAGATGGATGGATGGACAGGCAGTCAGACAAGCAGACAGGACAGACAGAGAACATCAGATGGACAGACAGAGAGAGAGACAGGTGGACAGAGACACAGAGAGAGACAGGTGGACAGAGTCAGAGAGAGAGACAGATGGATAGAAGACAGAGAGAGAGACAGGTGGACAGAGTCAGAGAGACAGATGGATAGACAGTCAGAGAGAGACAGGTGGACAGACACAGAGAGCGAGACAGGTGGACAGAGTCAGAGAGAGGGGGAGATGGACAGATAGTAACAGAGAATCAGATGGACAGACAGTCAGAGAGAGACAGATGGACGGACAGTCAGAAGTGTTGTAAGTTCTCTTTAATAGAAGCTGTTTCCATCATTTCTGAACATGAAACTGATTGTGAGGTCACAGAAACAACGAGAACACATCAGTCTACAATGCAGACTGGTCTATAGAACTGCTGGCAGACGGCTGCCAAGACAACCACGCAACATCTAGGCAGTATTGGGCAACAGATGGCAGTTCTGAGAGGATACACCCCTGATCTCCTCTTGACATATAAATGCCTGTTTGATCATGTGTAAAATGTGCTTGCAGCGGAGGCATCCAGTGGGGTGAATAAACTTGGTTAGTTTTTTCTAGTCGTCCGTTTGAGTTTTTACTCTGTTCAGAACCTAACAATACATTTAATAACAGTAAAATGTCTTTACAAATACCCCCCCCCCCCTTCTTAAACCTCAGCTAACATGTTGTGCAGTACACACACACACACACCTCTCCAACCCCTACACACACACACACCTCTCCAACCCCTACACACACCTCTCCAACCCCTACACACACCTCTCCAACCCCTACACACACCTCTCCAACCCCTACACACACCTCTCCAACCCCTACACACACACACACACACACACACACACACACACCTCTCCAACTCTTACCTCGGCACACACCTCTCCCCCTCACTGTATACACGTAAGATCAACAACAAAATGCATAAATAAAATGTCAACTAAAAGATGTGAAGTCCTAAATATCTAGTTCTGATGGTAATGACGGGTTTCTACTGAGCTGGCTGGTGAAATTAACACAATCAACAGGAGGTTAGGTAGACAACATGTCAACACATCTCTGAGGAGTGGATATGGGACAATGTCAATACAGTTGTTTCAAACAGAAATGTCAGTACAATAACTGTAGTTAATGGTCATGTTTCTGCAACACAGTATCGTCAGTCATACAAACACAACATCATACAACTAAAAAATCACATCTATACAACCAAAACATTTAGCATGATTCAGATATTCCCCCCCAAAATAGTCACTTTGTGTGTGTGTGTGTCAGCTCTCTGTGGACGTCATCATGTCCTCTGTTCCCTTCAGGATGAGAGGAGCTCCCCTTTTCTTCTCCTCCAGCTTCACGTCACGATTCTCAGACGGCTGGAGAGGGATGGAGGGATGGAGAGGCAGGATGAAGGGGATTAGGTGGAGGACGAGGAGAGAGGGGATGAAAGGAGAGAGAGGGAGTTAGTAAGGTTCAGCCGTGGGAGAGAGGGAGAGAGACAGATGAAGAAACAGAGAGAAATACAGTGGTGTCTTTCACAGAGTCAGGTGTTCAGTAGCTTCATCCCTGCTTCTCTCCATGACAAGCACAGCAATATGCTGGATCACAGCACATACAGATATCATCCCTGCTTCTCTCCATGACAAGCACAGCAATATGCTGGATCACAGCACATACAGATATCATCCCTGCTTCTCTCCATGACAAGCACAGCAATAAGCTGGATCACAGCACGTACAGATATCATCCCTGCTTCTCTCCATGACAAGCACAGCAATAAGCTGGATCACAGCACATACAGATAGCAGACACAGTAAGGACACAATACAACCAAGCTATAACCTAAAAAAAACACACAACCTATTTATTTAGCCATTTCTGTGGGTGGCCTAGCGGTTAAGCGTGTTGGGCCAGTAACCGAAATGGTTACTAGTTTGAATCCCCCAGACGACTAGGTGAAGAATCTGTCAACGTGCCCTTGAGCAAAGCACTTTAACCCTAATTGCTCCTGTAAGTGGCTCTGGATAAGAGCGGCTGCTAAATGACTCAAATGTTTAGCTTCTGGTTTGTGCCCTTATTCCTGTTCCTAGCAGCATCAGACATGATCAAGCGATCGCCGCACTCAGCGGCACGATGCCGCCAGGCATAACCAAGCGATCAGGCAGACAGACATTAGGAATGTATTAATTTTTCTGGTTTTATTTTCAGAGATTTTTTGGTACAAAAATAAAACAGTAACAGATTTCTAAATGAAAGAGAAAAAAACGGTTTCTCTGATAAATGGAGTATTGTTTAATTGTTTACAATCTGGGGAAAAATATGTTTTCATACGTGCTTATGAAAATAATGCATATTAACAGGCATATTTATAAAAATCTAAATATTTAGAATATTCATAACCAGCATTTCCCTTTTATAGTTTCTTATGTATAAACATTCTCCCTTTTCAGAGGTGATTTCAGCCAGTAACGGTGAGAGTTGGGGTACGTCCCAATAATCTCCCCTGAAGGGTGCACTCCTTCACTATACTCCACACATCTAACAGCATTGGATTGGTGGAGGCATGGGCTAGAGGGAGTTTCCACCATATTTCTAATACCAGTCATTTCCTTTCAAGTCAGTGAAGGGAAGTGAACGAGTGCACACTTTGGGAGGAAGGAGAGACAATTGAGACGTGGCCCAGGAGTGTAGAAGAGGACGACTTGCTTTCACTTGGACCACTGGGGGCGCTGATGTATATCACACTTTACTGTGTGTGTGTAGAAAATGACAGTCTGTGTCATGGGTGGGGTAGGGTAAGTACGAGGGGAACATATTTCACTGTCACACCAGAGTTAGTGCAGAATAGCGTGCGACACTGAAATGTTTCCCCTCCCTCCTGTTTTGTGCTGTTTGTTCATTCTCCATTAGTGACTTCACTGACAGGATGTGTAAACGTTTAACTGGTGTTTGTGTGGGGTACTGTAAATACACACACACACACTCCTGTGCCTCCCCGCAGAGAGCAACGACACAGCGATGAGTCAGCCATGTGTGTGTGTGTGTGTGTGTGCGCGCGCACGTTTTAATGTATCTGTGACTGTGATAATGTGTGTGTGTGTGTGTGTGTGTGTGTGTGTGCACGCGTGTGATAATGTGTGTGTGTGTGTGTGTGTGTGTGTGTACACACACACACACACACACACATGCCATAGCTAAAGGTCACAAGAAGCATGACAAATAGTCAGACCTGTGAACCACTTTACCATCTGGTTTACATCCCACCAGGCTGTCCAGGGGTGGCAGACAACCTTCCAACAACGTTATACAGACATTGTCACTCTACAGAAAGTCTGTATGGAAAGTCACTACAGGTGGCAGACAACCTTCCAACGACGTTATACAGACATTGTCACTATACAGAAAGTCTGTATGGAAAGTCACTACAGGTGGCAGACAACCTTCCAACGACGTTATACAGACATTGTCACTATATAGAAAGTCTGTATAGAAAGTCACTACAGGTGGCAGACAACCTTCCAACAACGTTATAGAGACATTGTCACTATACACAAAGTCTGTATGGAAAGTCACTACAGGTGGCAGACAACCTTCCAACAACGTTATAGAGACATTGTCACTATACACAAAGTCTGTATGTAAAACAGTTGCATTATCAGAGTTCAGTATGGACCCAGCTGAAGACCAAAACATTCACTGCAGGGCCTTATTCAACCGGACTCATTCAAGTCATGGCGTTGTAGAACGTCTCTTTCCCTCTAGACACACAGATTGAGACAGTGCATCTGCGTTAGAAGCTGCCCAGCATCATGTTAACAGAGTATAAATCAGCCTCATCACTCTCAATCCACTCACAACATTATGTTTGATCATGTCTCTTTTTACAAATTGCAAGTAGGCTGCCCCGCCTCTTGTTTTTGATAACATGCAGTCACTTCTCCAAACAGTACAGCTACCGTTAGTTTCCAAACAATAATATCGGCATGATTAACTATTCATATTGTTCTATATTGATTAGAACAGAGACTGATAGGGCTGGTGTGTTACAGAGCACAATCCAAGCTAGCGCAACATACAGTATTAGAACAACAAGCCTGCAAACACTTAAACATGGCAGATTCTCTGTTCGCTTGTAAAGGGAAAGGGAGATACCTGGTCAGTTGTACAACTGAATGCCTCCAACTGAAATGTGTCTTCCACATTTAATCCAACCCCTCTGAATCAGTAGGCGGTTGTTGTCGAGGCCTGGTTGTTGTCGGGCTATTTTGTGACATTGTTGTTATGGTAGGTGTTGCACTGTAATTCTGTTGTTGTAGGTGTTTTAGTGGCATTTTGTAACGTTGTCGTTATTGTAGGTGTTGTCGTGGTCTTGTGTTACGTTGTAGTTATTGTAAGTGTTGTCATGATATTGTGTTATGTTGACGTTATTGTAGGTGTTGTCGTGGTATTGTGTTACGTTGTCGTTGTTGTAGGTGTTGTCATGGTATTT
>QNTS01007257.1:57838-68185 GCA_003317085.1 Hucho hucho
GAGATGGGGGAGAGAGGGAGAGAGAGAGAGTGGGAGAGCTGGGTGGCGAGAGAGAGGGAGAGAGAGGTATGAAGAGAGAGAGGGAGAGAGAGAAAGATGGGAGGAGAGAGAGAGAGAACGCGAGGAGGAGTGAGAGAGAGAGAGAGGGGGGAGAGAGAGAGAGAAATGGGAAGTGAGGGGTGGAGAGAGAGTGGGGGAGAGAGGGAGGAGATAGAGAACACTGACAATCACACACAGACGCTATACACACACACACACACACACACACACACACACACACACACACACACACACACACACACACACACACACACACACACACACACACACACACACACACTGTGGCACAGCAGGGACATTTAATTAAACAGTGTTGCTGACCCCTTTGAACCAGCTTATCTCAGATCGTCTGTGTGGATGCGATTGCCCTCTGAGATTGGTGACATTTTGTTTTGTTTTAATTGCATGTCAGCTACTTAGATTTACCAGAGATTGACCATTCAGACATACTCTAATGTCAATCTTCAAGGGGGGACTGTTTCCTGTGTCTCCTATCAACAATAGGTTTAATGAGTCGGACATATTTCAGCAAATATAATAATAATTTGTGCGTGTGTACATTTCTGCATGTCTGTCATCTGTGTCCTACCTGAGTTAGCGAGGGCGATGGCCTTGAGCGTGACAAACTCCTCTTTCTCCATGCTCAGCTTCTTATAGCGTCGGACCAGAGGCAGGATGGCAACGTGTAGGTCCAGCAGGCCAGATAGACGAGCGTGCTCCTCATCCACCACGTAGTCCTCAGCATACACCAGCTCCTCCTCACAGGCCAGCGAGCGGAACACGATGCTCAGGACCAGGATCTCCATCCAGGCACTCTGCAGTAGACTCATCTGGTCTGCCAGAGACAGGCTGGAGAATCCTAGAGGAAGATAGGAAGGGTTTAGGCCTATATATATATATATATATATATGCATATATGTTATATTATATATACTGTGTATATATATATATATATATATATATATATATATATATATATATATGAGTTTACCTTATTGGCTCCATATGGAGGGTGTTTGACTTTCACGCCAGCATGTGGATTTTAGATCAAATACGCAATTGTGATCTTCCACATTTATTAGTTAGCAAGGAGCTAGGTCACAAAGAAAATATATTTTCCAGCTAATTTTACACAGTTTACTAATGAACAAGGGGGTAATATATATATATTTTTTACTCTGGGAACATAAAAGTCAGATCACTAGGAACACTGAGGATACACTGAGTGTACAAAACATTAGGAACACCTTCCTACTATTGAGTTGCACCCCCTTTTGCCCTCAGAACAGCCTCAATTTGTCAGGGCATGGACTCTTGTCGGGGCATGGTCTCGAAAGCATTCCACAGAAATGCTGGCCCATGTTGACTCCAATGCTTCTGGTGACTGGGCAGGCCACTGCAGTAAGCTGAATTCACTGTCATGTTTGTGAAACGATTCCTGGACAAATCTAGCCTTGTGGCATGGGGCTTTGTCCTGCAGAAAAAAATCTATTCACAGATGGATAAACTGCTGCCATGAAGGGATGCACCTGATTGGCAATGATGTTCAGATATTACGTGGCGTTAAAACATTGCAAGGGGCCTAACGTGTGCCATGAAAACACACCCCGCACCATCACACCACCAACAGCCTGCAATGTTGACATGATGCATGATGGATGCATGTACTCCCTAGTCCTCCCATCAGTGTGAAACAGCAGGAACCAGGATTCATCAGACCAGGCAATGTTTTTCCAATTTCTCCAGTGTCCAGTGTTCTGGTTCCTCAGCCCGCTGTAACCACAGTTTCTATTTTTGTTTCTGAAAGAAGCGGAACTCTGTGAGGTCGTCGGCTGCCGTACCCCATTCGTGTCAAGGTACGGCGAGTTGTGCATTCTTTTACGGGTCTTTGGGCACCGATGTTGTACTGGACTGTCAGTTGGCTAACTGTAGCCCAGTCTGTTCCTCTGCACAATTCATGTCAGCCTCCTTTGTCCTCTTTCATTAATGACCCGTTTTTTGACCACTGGCCTGCCATTGGCTGGATGTCCTTTTGGTGGGGGACCATTCTTGATACACACAGGAAAGTGTTGAGCGTGGAAAAACCCAGCAGCGTTGCAGTTCTTGACACACTCAAACCGGTGCGCCTGGCACCTACTACCATACCCCGTTCAAAGGCACTTAAATCTTTTGTCTTACCCATTCACCCTCTGAATGGCACACATACACAATCCATGTCTCAATTGTCTCAAGGCTTTAAAATTATTGTTTACCCTGTCTCTCCTTCAAGTGACATCAATAACGGATCATAGCTTTCACCTGGATTTACATAGCCAGTCTGTCATTCAAATGGCAGGTGTCCTAAATGTGTTTCCCTAAGAGTTGTGCAAAGTTGGTCGAATCTTATTGAAAATAATTTACAGATGTAATGGCTGCCAAAGATGCTTCAACAAAGGTTTTCTATAATTTTCTTTCACATTTGAAAATGTGGAGTAGATATTTTTTTCTGTGAAGCTGTTATGGCTGTGAGAGAAGCAGGGTAGCATGGTATAGGTGAAATTGAGGCGCTTTAATATGGACAAAAATGTTCCCTGCAGAACATCTTCTTGCATGGGCGCAAAGGTCTCTTACGACAGCATTTAAATGTTACCCTAAGATTTTTTACGTCAGCTTTTGATTCTGAGTATTGTTTTGAGAACAATGTTTTAAATCAACCATTTCTAGTGCATAATTACAGAATCTGCTCGTTTTATAATAGTGAGCCCCATATTCTAATGGGCAAATGTTTGTGTGAATGCAGTGGAGGCGTCTGAGGGGAGGACGGCTCATAATAATAGCTGGAACGAAGCAAATGGAATGGTATCAAACACATGGAAACCATGGAAACCATGGGTTTGACATATTTGATACCATTCCACTGATTCCGCTACAGTCATTACCACGAGCCCGTTCTCCCCAATTAAGGTACCACCAACCTCCTGTGTGTGAATGATCTGTTGATCCTGTACAATTACTTTTGAATACTCCAAATCAACACAGAACTTTTTAAAGCAATATTTGGAATGTATTTTCTCAATATTTGGAGTGTATTTTCTCAATATTTGATATTCAGTTTACATCTGAAACCCCTACTTTAATTGAAAATGTGTGTTTACATTCTAAACACATTTTCACTTAAAGTAGGGGGGTTTAGACGTAAATTAACTAGCCGATAATTTATAAAAAACATACTGTAAATATAATAATTTGGTCAAATGACTTGTTTTACTGTAATTTTTTGACATATCTGTTAATGAACCGTTTTTGTCACTCTTACTCTGTCACGTCCAGGCCTGAGTTAGCAGGCTGGCGTGTTTAGTTGTGTTTTGTTTAGGAGGGTTTTTGTTCTAGTTTATATATTTCTATGTTGGGTTAATGGTTCCCAATTAGAGGCAGCTGATTGTCGTTACCTCTAATTGGGAACCATATATATGTTTGTGTTTTTCACTGGGGTTTTGTGGGTCATTGTTATTCTAGTATGTTTAGTGGTGTGTGCCTGTTTAGCCACACCGGAGTGACAATCTTTATTTGTTTATTGTTTTTGACAGTTACGTTTAAATAAAGCATGTACACTGGAAACCTCGCTGCGTCTTGGTCCGTCCCTAAAGAAGATCGTGACATACTCTTAATGTAAATGTATTTTACAGTTAATGTTTGGCACCCTGTGCTGCAATGCTTTTTACCTTTTTTACGGTTACAATATTGTCCTATAATTTTATTTTTCTTGGTTTTATAATTATAATATACATAAAAAAAGTAAATGTATTTTTACAAAATTAGCAAGTTGATTTACACCTTAAAACAGAAATTATTGTATTTTGATGTGTATTTCTATATAATTACTGTTGAAAACTGTAAATATACAGTAATTTACCCCAAACGTTGGCTATTTAGAACATTTTTCTACAATGTTTTAGTTAATTAACCTTAACTTTTATCAGAAATGACTGTTTTCTTTCTATAATGTTAGCCTGCGAAAGCAGGCAATGTCTGTTAATTAACAGTTTTTGTCACTCTTACTTTTAATGTAAATGTCTATAATTTAAAGATTTTAATTTGAATATACAAAAAAAGTATATATTTTTACGGTAGATTTTTGGCACCCTGTGCTGCCATGCTTCTTTGTATGTTTAAAAAATTAATAAATTACAGTGTAGATATAGGGTGGCAGGAAGCCTAACGTTTAAGAGCGTCGGGGCAGCACTTAACCCTCGTGGCTCCTGTAAGAGCGTCTGCTAAATGACCAACATGTAAATGACCAACATGTAAATGTAACGTACTGCTAAATGACCAACATGTAAATGACTAACATGTAAATGTAACATACTGTTAAATGACTAACATGTAAATGTAACATACTGTTAAATGACTAACATGTAAATGTAACATACTGTTAAATGACTAACATGTAAATGTAACGTACTGTTAAATGACCAACATGTAAATGTAACATACTGTTAAATGACCAACATGTAAATGTAACGTACTGTTAAATGACCAACATGTAAATGTAACGTACTGCTAAATGACTAACATGTAAATGTAACGTACTGTTAAATGACCAACATGTAAATGTAACGTACTGTTAAATGACCAACATGTAAATGTAACGTACTGTTAAATGACCAACATGTAAATGTAACGTACTGATAAATGACTAACATGTAAATGTAACGTACTGTTAAATGACTAACATGTAAATGTAACGTACTGTTAAATGACCAACATGTAAATGTAACATACTGTTAAATGACCAACATGTAAATGTAACATACTGTTAAATGACCAACATGTAAATGTAACGTACTGTTAAATGACCAACATGTAAATGTAACGTACTGTTAAATGACCAACATGTAAATGTAACGTACTGTTAAATGACCAACATGTAAATGTAACGTACTGTTAAATGACCAACATATAAATGTAACATACTGCTAAAATATTTAAGTGCCTTAGAACAGGGTACGGTAGTAGGTGCCAGGCGCACCGGTTCGCGTCAAGAACTACAAAGCTGATGGGTTTTTCAGACAGTTTCCCGTGCGTATCAAGAATGGTCCACCACCCAAAGGACATCCAGCCAACTTGACACAACTGTGGGAAGCATTGGAGTCAACATGGGCCAGCATCCCTGTGGAACGCTTTCGACACCTTGTTGAGTCCAAGCCCAAAAATGAGGCTTTTCTGAGGACAAAGAGGGCTGCAACTCAATATTAGGAAGGTGTTCCTAATGTTTGGTATACTCAGTATATATATATATACACTTTATATACTGTATGTATATGTGTGTATGTTTATCAGGTATAGGATGATTGGATTATAGATTTGTGTTACAGTTCATTGATACAATCAGCAAGAATGTTGTAGATAAAGTAACAATACTGTACGGACAACAAAATATTTTGGTGGATTCCAACTCTACAAATGTCAAAGTCATGGACAAGCACGGTTTCCATCTCATGTATACTCAGCCCTTTGACCTCACTCTGCAGTCAGGTCGGTGAGCTCAAGCCCCATGTGTTTTCTTGAGTCCCACGATCACACTGGCGTGATTTAGGGCTTCTAACCCTTTTTAAAAATACTGAGTTTGAGCTACGGACTGCTGGGTTGTACCGTTGGATTAGTCTATTTCTTCTCACAAAACCTCTGCAAAGTCAGAACGGTTTGAGCTACAAACTATTATGACCTATCTATGAAAAGCTGAGACTCTTCCCGAACACATGCACATGTCATCTTGTTTTGCTCCATGATGCTCACAAGCCACACAAGAGTTGTTAGAAGGTAAGGGTTTCTTCTACATAGAAAATCATACGAACTAAGATAAGGGTTCCTCAAGGGTTCTTTGGAAGGATGATGGTTCTATGTGGACCATAATGACTCAAAGAACCCTTTGAGCCCTTCAATGGTTCTTTGCAGTTCCCAAAAAGGTTCTTTACAGTTTAAAGGCATCTATATGCTTCACATCCGAAACAGTTTTGTGCCATTTTTGTTTGTTTTGGACTTCGGCAAGGGTTTTTCCGGCTGCTCGTGCAAACAACATTTTTTCTCGAGGTAAGCTGAAGTTCGGTAGCCGAAGTCTACGCCCCTTCATCTGTGATTGGTTATCAGTAGGGATTCTTCAGTTGGGAATCTTCAATTAAGTATTTGTTGTCATTCCACGAGAAACTACTCGTTTTCATGCAAATTTTTTAACATGAGACACAAAACATCTTAGTTAGATGTCAAATTTAACGACTAAGATGTCCTCGGCAAAAACTTCTAAATTAATGACAGATTTCTTGCGTTATCTTAGATAAATTCAGACTGTTTTGAGAAGTGTATACTGGCTACGGCATCTCAAAATGGACAAACAGTACTATAGCCGCTTTTTTCTAGTTTTTCAAACAAAGGTCTTTTAAGGGAGTAGGCGAGGCACAGATGTTCACTTCGCCTAGCCAAGTTCTGCTAGGAGCAAACCGATCCTAGTATGCAGACACCTTTAGTGATAATGTAGGGCTGTGACTCATTAGGGGCATGGTTTGCTTACATCTCTTTTAATGCTCGCAGCTCTCAGTCCAGTTCATCTAATGGGTTGTGGCATTACGTGTTATATATGACAATGACCAGAGATGGTGTCTTGTGAAAGACTCATGTAAGGCCTTGTGTAAATTGAGAACTGTTGACTAAATCAGTGGTTCTCAATTCTCTCCTTGGGGACCCTCAGCTGTTCCAGGGCTAGCACTGATTCAACTTGTCAATTAACACAATAATACCACCTATGGAATTTTAACAATATAATATGGCTAACCAGAATAAAATAATACCTGTATGGTTCTTTAAAAGAACCTTTGATATTGAGGAGAGCTCTTTAAAGAACCATTTGATGTGTCAGAGGAAGATCCCAAAAACCAGGTGTGTCTAAGGAAGGCCCAAAAACCAGTTGTGTCTGAGGAAGGCCAAAAAAACAGGTGTGTCTGAGGAAGGCCCAAAAAAACAGGTGTGTCTGAAGAAGGCCCAAAAACCAGGTGTGTCTGAGGAAGGCCCAAAAACCAGGTGTGTCTGAGGAAGGCCAAAAAAACAGGTGTGTCTGAGGAAGGCCCAAAAACCAGGTGTGTCTGAGGAAGGCCCAAGAACCAGGTGTGTCTGAGGAAGGCCCAAAAACCAGGCGTGTCTGAGGAAGGCCCAAAAACCAGGTGTGTCTGAGGAATGCACAAAAAATAGTCAAAGACTCCAGCCACCCAAGCCAAAGACTGTACTCTCTGCTACCGCATGGTAAGCGATACCAGTGCAACAAGTCTGGAACCAACAGGACCCTGAACAGCTTCAACCCCCCAATGTTTTGGGCCTTCTTCTGACACCGCCTTGTATAGAGGTCCAGGATGACAGGGAGCTCATTCTGTTATGGATTATATGTTTTATGACTAAATGTTTGTACTAGTAAGAAAATGCTAAGAATATTCCATTTTGAAAATGTATGCAATAGAGATAGGATTATAAGACAAATGGTAATTCAATTGATGTGTGTGTCTAGAAATGAATATTGTGTGGAGAGTGGAACAAGATGGTACGACTTGACATAAGAAGTATCTGTGAGAACAGTTCTATCAGACATATGTGGGAGGCCTTCTGGTCCTTGGGACGGGAGGGACTGTTAGGAGCTGTCCAAGGTTGACTGATGTTGCAAAGATTGTGATAAGGGCTGAATGTGTACTGTGGGAAAATATTATTTCCTAGAGAGGGTGGGGCATTTGTATCTTTTGTATTTCAACTTGTACAATATAAAAAGACCGTGTACACCTTTGAAAATCAGAGCTCTCCTGAATAAACAATTTGATATTTGACTATTGTAGACTGGGCATTCCGTCTGTCTTATTTCAACCAGTATCTTACAAATTCTGGGTTACAGACGGAGTTGTTTAATTAAAGTTCGGTTTATGAACATTGAGTACAAAATTATCATAACACATTCTTAGTGATGTACTGGGCCGTACTCACCACCCTATATAGCACCTTGCAGACGGGTGCCTTGTAGTTGCCGTACCAAGCGGTGATGCAGCCAGTCAAAACGCTCTCAATTGTGCAGCTGTAGAACTTTTTGAGGATCTGAGGGCCCATGCCAAATCCTTTCAGCCTCCAGAGGGGGAAAATATGTTGTCATGCCGTCTTCAGAACTGTGTGGGTGTGTGTGGACCATGTTAATTCCTTAGTGATGTGAACACAGAGGAACTTAAAGTTCTCGACCTGCTCCACTACAGCTCCATCGGCCCGTCAGGAAGGTGTCTGGGATGTTAGTGTTACCGGGCGATAGTAATTTAGGCAGGTTACCTTGGCATTCTTGGGCATGGGGACTATGGTGGTCTGCTTCGAACAAGTTGCTATTACAGACTGGGTCATATCGGCTACGGAGATCAAGATCACTCAGTCCGGAACAGCTGGTGCTCTCATGCATGGTTCAGTGTTGCTTGCCTCGAAGCGAGCATAGAAGGCATTTAGTTCATCTGGTAAGCTCTCGTCACTGGGCAGCTCACGGCTGGGATTCCCTTTCTAATCCTTGATAGTTTGTAAGCCCTGCCACATCCGTCATGTGTCAGAGCCGGGGTAGTAGGATTTTATCTTACTCCCATATTGACACTTTGCCTGTTTGATGGCTCGTTGGACGTCGTAACGGTATTTCTTGTAAGCGTCCAGATTAGTGTCCCGCTCCTTGAAAGTAGCAGCTCTAGCCTTTAGCTCAGTTTGGATTTTGTCTGTAATCCATGGCTTCTGGTAGGGGTATGTACATACGGTCACTGTGGGGACTACGTCATCAGTGCACTTATTTTTATTAAATGTTTGTACATACCCCAACCAGCGATCCAATTACGATCTTGTTTCATCGCTGCAACGGGCTGGAGAGAGACGAAGGTCGAGTCATGCGTCCTCCGAAACATGACCCGCCAAACTGCGCTCCTTAACACCCTCCGACTTAACCCGGAAGCCAGACGCACCAATGTGTCAGAGGAAACACCGTTCAACTGACGACCGAAGTCAGCCTGCAGGCGCCCGGCCTGCCACAAGGAGTCAAGTAAAGCCCCCCCCAGGTCAAACCCTCCTCTAACCCGGACGACTCTGGGACAATTGTGAGCCGCCCTATGGGACTCACGGTCACGGCCGGTTGTGACAGCCTGTGATCAAACCCCGGTTTGTAGTGACGCCTCAAGCACTGCGATGCAGTGCCTTAGACCGCTGCGCCACTCGGGAGGCTCCTTCAATGCACTTATTAATGAAGCCGGTGACTGATATAGTAAACTCCTTAATGTTATCGGATGAATCCCGGAACATATTCCAGTCTGTGCTATCAAAACAGCAGGAAGCAGGAGGATAAACATATTGTTTTGATTTGCCCGAAGGGAGGGCGAGGACGAGGGCGAGGACGAGGGCGAGGGCGGGCCTTGTATGTGTTTCTGTGTGTGGAATAAAGGTGATCTAAAGTTTTGTCACCTCTAGTTGCCCTGGTGACATGCTAGTTGCCCTGGTGACATGCTAGTTGCCCTGGTGACATGCTAGTTGCCCTGGTGACATGCTAGTTGCTCTGGTGACATGCAGGTACAAATTTTGTAAAACGGATTTCAGTTTCCCTACATAAAAATCATCCGCCAATAGAAACGCTGCCTCTGAATGTGCATTTTCTTGTTTACTTATGGCCCTACACAGCTGGTTGAGTGCGGTCTTGGGGCCAGCATTAGTTTGTGATGGTAGTTATACAGCTACGAAAATATATACATGATCTCTGTTATAGATCTCTGTTATATGTTAGGGCTCTATGAGAGAGAACTGTTATCTGTTAGGGGCTCTATGATAACAGTTCTCTCTCATAGAGCCCTAACAAATAGCAATTCTCTCTCATAGAGCCCTAACAGATAACAGTTCTCTCTCATAGAGCCAGCCCTAACAGATAACAGTTATCTCTCATAGAACCCTAACAGATAACAGTTCTCTCTCATAGAACCCTAACAGTTGACAGTTCTCTCTCATAGAACCCTAACAGTTGACAGTTCTCTCTCATAGAGCCATCCCTAACAGATAGCAGTTCTCACTCATAGAGCCCTAACAGATAACAGGTCTCTCTCATAGAACCCTAACAGATAACAGTTCTCTCTCACAGAACCCTAACAGTTGACAGTTCTCTCTCATAGAGCCAGCCCTAACAGATAACAGTTATCTCTCATAGAGGCCTAACAGATAGCAGTTCTCTCTCATAGAACCCTAACAGTTGACAGTTCTCTCTCATAGAGCCAGCCCTAACAGATA